>CABHPH010154771.1:0-27966 GCA_902168325.1 Peromyscus nudipes
TATCTATCTATCTATCTATCTATCTATCTATCTATCTATCTATCTATCTATCTATCTATCTATCAATTATTAGTGGGAGAGAGAGAGTGTGTGTTTGTGTATTACACCCATAGAGGTCAGAGGACAACTAAGTGGAGTCTTCCTCCGACTACCTTACATAGGTTAGGTTCCTTCCAGAGATCAGACTTGGGTCACCAAGAGTGCATGACGAGCACCTGTATCCCTCTGCCATCTTGCCAGACCCGTGTATTTATTTTAAAATTACACGTTGGGTGTGGGGCTCGTGGTGGGGAGGGGTTGAGACAGCACTTGAGGTCAGAGGGTAACGGGAAGGGGTCGGTTCTTCCCTTCCTCCCTGTGGCTCTGGGGATTGAACGTCATGTTGTGGTCATCGCAGCAGGTGCCTTTACCCACGGAGCCATCTCACTGCCCGGTATTTAGTTCTGGAAGGGTCTCCTGTGTTTTCTAGACTGTTGAGGACTTTCTGAGCTGGCTACAGACATGATGCCACCAGGCCTGGTGGGCTTTTCCCCATGGTATCTAATGTTTTTGGCTGTAAGTGAAAAAACAAACAAACCAAAAACCTCATTTTAAAAAGCCCAGGCCAGGGCTGGAGTGGTGGCTCCAGAGACCTTTTCAGTTCCCAGCACCTACTGGGTGGCTCACAGCTGTCTGTAGCTGTAGTTCAGGGAGATTGACGCCCTCTCCTGGCTTCTCCAGGTACTGCATGCATGTGGTGCACAGGTATATGGAGGCAAGAGCACCCACACCTATAAAGTAAAAAGCTTAAGAGATTTTTCTTTCTCAGTTAACAAAAGCATGGGCAAATGGGGAAATACCAGTTTATTGAATTGAAGGAAAGATTAAACAGCTAAGCTTAAGATGGGCAAGGAACAGTTAAGTCTGAAGAAGAACAGAAATAAAAGGACTGATTGCTTCCAACCCTTTGGTCACTCCTCCTTCCCAGCTACGGATGCTACCTTCTCCCACTGCACGCCGACTTCCTCCCTTTGGCAGGGACATGGCTGTCAACAGTACAAGAATTTTGTGTCATTCTGTGATGGGCGAGGGAATGATTTCTGTGTTCTAGATTCCAAGATTAAAATTTTCTCCGAAGACCTGTCACCTCAGAAAACGGGGGCTTGCCCTGGCTCACCTGACTCTGGCTAGTGTTCTGAGAGAAACTGGCAGGTAGTCATGGCCAGGAGGCTACAGTATGGGGAAGTGACGTTCCTGGGAGTGGAGATGTCAAATGATAGTGGATGCTTGTGCACACCATGCACACTGTGACTCATGAACCGCCATACTCAAATGAGTAGCACAGTATCTCACATGGACCCAACATTTTCTCAGAGAACGGAGATCTGTCTCATTGCTAGGAATCCCTATGTTGGGGCGTTCTTAACCAGACCTGCCTGGATTGCCTGAGTCGCAGAAGGACAGCAGATGTAATCCCACCACTGCTTGCTCCCTGCTTCTTAAATTACTGTGTTCTGCAGGTCTGGTTTACCTGTTTGTATGGGTGTTTTGTCTGCATTTCTGTCTGTGCACCGTGTTACAGACGGTTGTGAGACGACCTGTGAGTGCCGGGAACTGAACCCACGTCCTTGGGAAGACCAGCGAGTGCTCTAAACCACTATGCTTCTCCCCACTCTCCTTTCTTCTCTCTCTCCAGTTTGAATGTTCTGCCTAACCTTATTCTGCCTCACCATTGGCCAAACAGATTTATTTATCAACCAATCAGAGCAACACATTCACAGCATACAGAAAGAGATCCTACAGCACTTACAGCAAATAGGTTTTTTTTGTTTTGTTTGTTTGTTTTTTTGATTAAGAGATAGCCAGAATAGTGGTTACAGAATTCAGGAATAGAAAAAATTTCCAGAGATCAGAAAACATCACTAGACTTACAGTAAGAATAAAAAATATAATCAAAGAGACTCAGAATTTAAAATATTGGATCTTTGAAGAACTTAAGACTCAATATGTATGACATTATACCGATATTTGATTTTTCTGATCAGTTATTTTAGTTATGAGTATAATTACTGGCTGGGTTTGGTGGCACATTGCACGTGTGTTAGCACTCCAGAAGCTGAGACAGGAGAATCAAAAGTTTGGGGCTAGCCTCACCTACATATCAAAATTGTCTCTAAAGATAAACCTACAAATACGATCCCTAAGAAAGACAATTTAGACTCACTAGGTTTAAAAAGATAGGCAACTGTATTAGTCACAGATCTCCAGATAGAAAAAAATAGAATATATATTTGGGGGATGAGGTGTGGAGAGGGAGGAAGAGATTTAAGAGAACTGGTTCTCTAGGTTCCGCAAGCAAAGTTCTCACAATTGGCTGGCAAATGGATTACCAGAGATTGGCATCGTAGGGTTGCTCGGTCCATATCTGAAGGCCTGCCTGAGAACAGGGGGACGGTGCTGTAGGTATAGAGCCCAGAAGATCTTGGAGTTCTCTTGCAAGGGAGAGTAGGGTATCCCAGGAAGAAAGTGGTAAATACCTTTCCTGCCTTTTTGTTGAGTATGATATGTGGAGAAACTAACTGGGCTTTGCCTGCAGCTTGGAGAGCAAATCTCCCCACCAATCCCACCGATCCACACCTCAGCTCCTCTGGAAACACCCTCAAAAACACACCCAGAAATCACGCTTTTTTGTTGTTTTTATTTATGGCTCTGGGGGTTGAGTCCATGGGTTCGTGTATGCTGACAAGCACCATACCAGTTAGCCACATACTAACTAGCCCAGGAATCTAATCAGTTGAATTTAAAATTAATTAATGGCAAGTTTTCTTGTTCATTAAATTATTTAGTCAGCCATAGCCTTCAAAAAACAGGCCCTATTGTAGTTTATGAATGAAATTTGCTAGTAAGATGTGTCTCTTGGGGGTTGGGGAGATAGCTCAGCGGTTAAGAGCACTGGCTGTTCTTCCAGAGGACCCAGATTCAATTCCCAGCATCCACATGACAGCTCACAACTGTCTGTAACTCCAGTCCAAGGAGATCCGACACCCTCACACAGACAGATGTGCACATAAAATAAATTAAAATAAAAAAACAAAAAACAGTAGCGCATGCCTTTATCCCAGCACTTGGGAGGCAGAGCCAGGCAGATCTCTGAGTTCAAGGCCAGCCTGGTCTACAGAGTGAGATCCAGGACAGGCACCAAAACTACACAGAAAAACCCTGTCTCGAAAAACAAAACAAAACAAAAACCTATGAAAAAAAAAAGATGTTTCTTTTAAACCTTATTACAACATAGGCACATTACCCATCTGACATGAAATTAAATAAATAATGAGTTACTGAGTATAAAGACTTCTGAAATATTGAGTTATAAAATGTCAAATGACTTGCATCTTGTGATTGTTTTGTTTCAGGCTGCAGTGTAGAATCTTGGAAGTCCTCCCTCCGTTACATCAAAATGGTTTTGCTAATGGCCACATGGGCAGTGTTGATGGAGAGACTATTGTCATCAGTGACAGTGATGATTCAGAAACACAAAGCAGCTCTTTTCAACATGGGTGAGTAGTTTGTAACTTAGAGGTCAGGTTGGTGATAGTCTATCGCAATGTTTTTCTTCTTTTATAGTAATACTGTGGTATACCATCCATAAATAACCCATTTCAACAACAGATGTTAGAAGTTTCAAAATAAACCTAGTTAACTCTCTAATTACCTGTGTAAGCACAGTCCTCTTTGCTGAGTGTTGACAGTGCACGCCTTTAATCCCAGCACTGGGAGGCAGAGGTAGGCCTTGAGTTTGAGGCCAGCCTGGACTACATGGTGAGTAGTCAGCCAAGATGGTGAGACCCCGTCTTGAAAAAACCAAAACCAAACAAAGCAGTTTGTTTCTTGTTGTGCTGGGGATCGAACCTAGAGTCTCACAGGTGTAGGCAAGCACTTTATTGCCACGGTTCATGGCATATTACAGCAGATGGCAATAATTCAGATGTCAACCCACTAGATAAATAACTGGTGGAGGAACCTTGTCAAGCAAGGTGTACTGGGCCACAAACTCTGAAAACTGATTGCTTCTGTCTGTAATTTCACATGTGCAAAAACAGCTGTGGAATCTCCCCTTTTCTGTGTATTTTCATGTTATCTCATGATTACACCTCAATCTATGGGCATTTATTCTGGGCACTGTCTAATAAAGATGATTTCTTCTTAAGCTGTATAATTTTGATGAATAGAAATAATACAAAGATATATTTCATAGCTCAGGTGGACATAAGAAAATAACAGTATTCTGAACTACAAAGACAGCTTTTTACACAATTAGCTGACTTAAGACCTCAGAGCAAATTCAGAGTAGACCTATTGCCCCTGAAAATGAATCGCACAGGGACAGATTCCCAGGTGTCTGGTTGTTGAACCAAGGTCAGACATGAAGCAAATTTGGTGCCAATTCACCTGCTTGCTAAACTCTGGCTGATATCAATAAAGACATAACTCCCTGCACAAATTCTCACTCTCTGCATGAACTCCTAATCTCAGTTTTATGATACAAGACTCAAGGTTCAGTCAACTAACTTTGTATTTAGGTCCTGGGACCTAAGGCACTGTCCCTGAAGAAAATGCGGGGCACTTGTGAGTGCTGTGTGACCCTCAAATGTAAGCTTTCTGTCGGGAATATATAGCTGAGTAAAGACAAAGAGGGAAGAAGATTTTCAGAGATTTCTCAAGATGAAGTAAAAAACTAAATTACCATCAGAATGCGTGTGATTCTTTCCTAATACCCCTCAGATAGAAAAGTTTAGTTCTTGCTGACACCATGGATTTTTTTTTTTTTTTGCATACCCTGGGTGTGGTCTTGGAGCTGGATCTCTAAAGACTGCCGATACTTTACCTACCACTATGGATCTTCAGCAGCCGTTTCAATTAGGCTTCATTCTCTGTGTTGCATCTCTTCACTGCTCTGTTCCTGCAACTGCAGGCAATCGCTTACTCTTTATTGTTTCATACTTTTACACTTTGCAGAATGTAGCCTTTCCAGACTGACTTCTTTCACTGGAGCATATGCATTTACATTCTCAATCTCTTCGATAAGAGCTTGATAGCTTGCTTCCTTTTTGTGTGGACTAATACTGCATTATCTTAAATTACTACATTTATTTTGTTTGTGTGTGTCGGGTTCATGTGTACTACAGCTTGCCCATGATGGTCATAGGATATATGGGAGCAAGGTTTTTTCCTTCCACCACGTGGTTCTAGGTGCGGAACTCAGGTTACTAGGTCCTTGGGCGTCTCACCAACCTAAAATGTTCCAGTCTTTATATGCTACTTGTCACTTAACTACTGAAGGGCATTTTTGTTGTTTTCTGTGTGTTGGCAATTTCAAATAAAAAATAATATGAACATACATGGCAGGCTTTTGTGTAGATGTAAGCTTTTTGCACATTTGGGTAAATATTAAGATGTATGAATGCTAGCTCACCTAAGAATGTGTTTAGGTTTTTGTTACTAATTTTTTAAAATTGTATTTTGTAGGTACATATATGGTACACATGCATGTGTGTGCAAATGTATGTTCACATAATATTTGGAGGCCAGAGGACAGCCTTAAGTCACATTCCTCCTCCTCACAGGCCATCGGCCTTATTTTTGGAGACAGGTTCTCTCATTAGGACCTGCAATTCATTGGGCTGGTTGGGCAGAGAGCCCTGCAGATTTGCCCTGTCTCACCTCTCCAGCACTGTGATTACAAGTGCAGGCCACTGTATCCAGCTTTGTTACATGGAGGTCAGGGATCAAACGCAGGTTGCTGCTTGGAAGCACCTTACCCGATGGGCAGGCTCCCCCCTCCTCTCTTTAGTTCACCCATACTGCAGGGCAGCTACCTACACCTTTTCATTTCCACACTCAGTGAAGGGGCCCTGCTCCTCCTTGCTTGTCAGATCCCTCACTGAGCTGTGTGGTGGTGCCTCGATGCTGCTGCTTCTGTTTTTCTCTCCTAGTCACAGCTGGTATAGAACATCTTTTCACATCTTCCATCTATGTTTTCTTTTAGAGAGAGGTGTCTGGTCGGAACTTTTTTTGCCCATATTTTAATTGAGTTGTCCATTTCTGTTGAATTTTAAAGTCTGTGTGGATTTCAGCTAACATGTCTTTTACAAATTTTTTTTCTTGTGATACAATGTCTTTGCATATTGAGAAACATTGTCTCCTAAGTAGTTCTGGCTGTTTCTCACTGCTGTGTCTATGTTCTTACTTAGCAGTTGGGAGTTCTTCTGATGTTGACACATCTTTGTCAGCCCTTAATATTTTCTCTTCTGAAAATTGTGCTCATGGTTTTGATGATTTGAATTTCTAATGATGAGGATGTGAATGTCCTCTCGTGTTTACTGGCTACTCGTGTATCCTCTTTCTTTGGAGAAATGTCCATCTATAAATACAAAGGCCTTTGCCCTTTTCTCCACCTTTCCTGACTCTAAGGATTGGACCTAGGGCCTTAGACATGCTGAGCATGTACACCCATCTGTGTCCCTGAGCTGTACCCCCAGCCCCCCCCCTCTTTCTAAACTGAATTGGTTTTCTTTTTATAGTTAAGTCTTAGGATTTTTAAAGGAGATTCTGATCATTGGGGTTTAAAAGTAGAATGTTAAATGTTTTGGGGGAGCATATCGATTGCCTTTTGCAAAACCTAGTACCACATCATTTTAAATTTGCATTCTAGGGCTGGAGAGATGGCTCAGAGCTTAAGAGCACTGGCTGCTCTTCCAGAGGTTCTGGGTTCAGTTCCCATCACCCTCATGGCAGTTCACAACTGTCTATAATGAGATTTGATATCCTCTTCTGGTGTGCAGACGTACATGCAGACAAAGCACCCATGTTCATAAAATGAACAGATAAATCTTTATAAAAGTGCATTCCTTCAGAACATATTAAGCTTATTTCTCCGTCTGGGCATTGACAGGACTGGTCCTCCAAATAGTATTTCCTTGTAGATGAGGGTTTTTTTGGTTAACAGTGGTCAAGATTTTAAAGAGTAGATCACTTAGTACTTCTAAGGATCTCTTTCTCTCTCTCTTTACACACACACACACACACACACACACACACCCCTCTTTTTTTTACATTATTTATTTCATATGTATGGGCGTTTTGTCTGTGTGTGTGTTTAAGGGCATATGAGCCTATGGAACTGACAGGTGTGAGCTGCCATGTGGGTGCTGGTATTTGAACCTGGGTCCCCTGGAAATGCAGCAAGTGTTCTTAACTCCTGACCTATCTTCCCAGCCCTGCACACATGCTTCTTAAACTACCTTTCTCAGAGATCTTGCTAGTCCTTCCTGTCACAAAGCACAGTTTGTGTAGACTTCAGCTTTGGACAGCTTCATATCCTTCTATCTTTTTGTTTGTTTGATTTTTTAAGACAGGATCTCACTATGTAGCCCTGGCTGGCCAGGAACTCACAGAGATCATCCTGTGTCTGCTTCCCAAGTGCTGGAATTAAAAGAGTGTGCCTCCATGCATGGTTTATTCCATGGTTCTTAGAGAACCTAATGCTCTTACAGAATGGCCAATATTTTTGCCAGAATTGGACCTTTATATAGGACAAGTCATCTTCTTGCTCAGCCTTTGACCTTTAGGTGCCTGATACAGCATTTTTAAAGACAGAATCTCATGAAATCCAGGGTGGCCTCAAGTTCTATATGTAGTCAGGGATGGCCTTGAATTCTGGATCCTCCTGCCTCTACACCCCAAGTGCTGTAATTACAAGTATGCCCTCATGCCCGGCTCACGGCCTTTAATAGTCTTCCTTAAGACGTTAGAATAAGACGAGATAACACTAGCCATACACAAGAAGTGACACCGTGAGTTTACAATTATTTAACTCATCTTAAGATATCTGCAAGCCTTTTTTATAAAAGTTGACTTCCTGGCTGTTATTTATAGTACTAGATAAACATTTGAACTGTGTTTTAGAAGTGGTGAGACCAGTGTATGTAATTACTTGTTATGCAGTGGGCCTAAAGGTTCTGTCAGTAGCCAAATGCTGAAATTTATCTATATCTCTGAAAACTGAACTAAATTGATAGATATCTTGCTTAAAATATTCACAGCTAACAATCTGAGTAAGGTGTGGCAAGCATAGGTGAATTTATTCTGATGATTTCAAGATAGTTTAGTTAGGTTAGGTTTAGGTCATTTCTAATGTACTATCCTATATGATAAAGCTGTCTAACTTTCTTTTTAAATTTTTATTTTATGTGTATGTGTTTTTGTTTCTGTCTGTGTGTGCAGTGTGTGTGCCTGGTGCCCCTGGAAGCTGGAAGGTGTTGGGTTCCCTGGAACTGGGGTTTACAGATGGTTGTGGGCCTGTATGTGTGTGCTAGGACTTGATCTGGGTCTGCTCCAGGAGCAGCCAGTGCTCAGCTGCAGAGGTATGGCTCCAGCCCCTCAACTGTTGCTGAATCAGTGGGGCCATCTCTAAACAGATAGCGTTTAAAGTTGAAATATGTTGAAGAAAATTGTTATCCTGGTCAGACATGCTGTATAGAGTATATTTTGAGTAATATTTCCTGTGTGCTGGTAGCAATTGCAAGACTACAAGGAAAGATAATTATTTCAGAACCTCTAGATGAATATATAAATGTGTAAAAATATCATAATATTTCTATACAAATAATACATAATGTATGTGTATAATTTTCTTTTTTTGAGAGAGGATCTTGCTATGTTAGCCCAAGCTCCCTCAAACTTACTAACTCGGTCTGGGTCCAGACTTGCCATCCTCCTGCCTCTGCCTCCTGAATACTGGAGTTAAACACATGCTTCACCATGCCTAACTTATTTCAAATTTTTACATTCATTGAATTCTTTTTATGTAATATAATCTGGCTGTCAGGGTAACTGGACTGTTACGGGTGATGAGGGTTTTATTGAGAGAGAGAGAAAGAGTGAGGTGTGCGTGTGAGTGTGTGTGTGTGTGCGCGTGCGCGCGCGCTGGAAAACAGAGGACTGCTTTCATGAATAGGTTCTTTCCTTCCCTGTGGGTCTTGGGGGCTGAAGTCAGGCTTGATGGCAAACACCTTTATCTGTTGCGCCATCTCAGCAGAAATGAAGAACGGATCCTAATTGTTTATTTGTAGTTTGATGTATGCAAGTTTAATATCTAAGTTGAGGTAAACACTAATATAATCCATGTGTGTGTGTGTGTGTGTCACTGTAAATGGCTGTCTATACTCAAAGAGTATTCTATAGGTTCTCATTGCAGAAGAGTTGTAGTGAACATAACTTGATCATTTCTTGTTTTGGTTTTTCGAGACAGGGTTTCTTTCTCTGTGTAGCCCTGATTGTCTTGGAACTTGCTCTGTAGACCAGGTTGTTGAACTCACAGAAACTTACTCTCCTCTGCCTTCTGAGTGCTGGGATTAAAGGTGTGCGCCACCACTGTCTAGCTACCTTGATAATTTCTGAAAAAGAAAATTTTATATTGAAAATACAGTAGATTTGGGGGGGTTATTTCTAGTCTATTGAAATTTTATTCTTTATCAAATATAAATAAATTGCTATTTGTTAGAATGCATATATGAGAGAGAAACACTTACACAACATATTTTGTTGTGAATTAATTACTACAATAAACTGTCCCCAGTATCCATGGAAGATTTCTTCTTCCAGGAACTCACTACCACCCTTCTCAAATAAAGAAGTCTGCAGATGCTCACTCAAGCTCCTGATACAAAGTGGGACAGTGTTTGCATATACATGTATAATCGTCTACAAATTACTTATAATTTCAGATGCAGTGCAAATGCTGTGTAAGTAGGCTTTATACTGTACTGTTTAAAGAACAATGGTAGAGAAAAACTTATTTCTTTCTGTATGCTTAGTACAGATGCCCCCAAACACCTGTTTTTTTGAGACAGGGTCTCACTCTGCAGCCTGGAGCTCCTTATGTTAGATCAAGCTGGCAAGTGCTGAGATTACAGGAGTGCGCCACCTCTCCTGGGCCGAAGTACTTTTGAGTGGTTGATTGAATTCCCCGATAGAGCAGGCTGGATCAGTGATTTAACACCGTATCTGGTGTTAGCATGTTACTGTACAAGATCAGTTCACAAGATTGTTATGCCCAGATCGCGGGGACCCCCAAAAGACCACCAAGGAGACAGAATCCTGCATGTAAAAGCAAAGAGCCTTTATTTGAAGCTCTGGAGCTTGGTCCCTCTGTCTGTTCAGCACAGTGGAGAGAGCAGAGAGCCCCGAGCTCAGGTGGGGTGGGGTTTTTATCATAGCAGAGGTTGAGGTGAGGAGATTTCCAGAGTTCAGGACCCTGATTGGCTGACAATTGTCTAGGGACATCTGTAAAACAAAAATAGGTGTGTGCTAGACTCAAGGACATCTGCCATCTTATCTAACGGTTGGAATGTTTGGGATGTCAGGTACTTCCTCATCCTTGGGTGGATCCCTGGGTGGTATCAGCTTAAGGCTTTTCCTGGATCTGGGTGTTGCCTGCCAGTTAGCCTTTCACAGAAGCTGTGTCTAGGCCCCTAAGCCTGTCATGGCTGCTGTGTGGTCAAGCTGTTTGGGGGCCCTCCACAAAGATCATTTTCCTTGCTGGTAGTGATGTTGTGGGCCAACAGCTACTGTTGAGATATACTAATAAACTCTCCTGTGTAGACCTAGGCATCGAGTAGAAAGAGAGGAAGTAATTCAAATGGAAGTTCTGTATTCTTCCTGTTTGGTAGGTTAGTCCATATAATAGGAAGCATTTCTGTTGGAAGCATTCTGGTGATCATACTTCCTTAGAATGAAGTTCTCATTTTTGTCCCAAAGGAAGTTTTATGAAAGGGCTACGGCAAAGCTCCATTAACAATATTTATTATTATTCACCTCCTCTAACTGAATGAATCTTCTTTCTCCTCATGATCCTGCATCTTGTGCTAAATATGCCCACTTTGACCTCAGGTTCTTCAGTATTCTTTCCTCCTCTAAACTCCTTTTTCTTAGATTTATTCCTGGGTTGTTCCTCATTCTCTCACCATCATCACCACAAACACAGCTCTTTAAATACGAACTTACTGGAAGGCCTACCCGGTGAGTTGATCAAGTATCACTGCCCATATATAAGGTAGTGGCTTTTTTTGTTTTGTTTTGTTTTTTCCTTGCTTGTTTATATCTTGTATTTTATTTTATTTCATTTTTGGTTTTTCAAGACAGGGTTTCCCTGGAACTTGCTCTATAGACCAAGCTGACCTTGAATTCTCAAGTGCTTGGATTAACTGACTTGTTATTATAATAGTATCTGGCATACTGTAGGCTTTCAATTATTGAGTGAGTGGTGAATGAGTAGATACACCTTTAACGCTTAGCGAGAAGTTAGTTGGAGTGAGGATTAACTGTACTAGTTGCCATTTGTATGTGTTCTTGAACTAGACAAGTATTCTACCACTGACCTATATACTTCCATCCCCTTTTTATTTTTATTTTGAGACAGGATTTCACTAAATTGCTCAAGATGGCCTTGACTCAATTGTAGCCTTGATCTTATGCCTTAGCCTCCTGAATAACTTGGTTTACAGGCCTAAACCACCAGGCCCAGGGTTGCTCCTGTGAAGAAAGTTAAAAGCAATTCTAAGAAACCTACTTTTTCTTTCTTTTGAGATATCCAAGCTAGCTTGCAACTTTCAGTGTAGCTAAGGATGATGCTGAATTTCTGATCCTCATACCTTCTAGTTCCCAAGTGCTGGGATTGCAGGCAGCACAGCCTGCCACTCTGCCCACCTTCTCTTTATTTTTCTTCACTTTTTTCCCTCCAAATTTTTCTAACATAGGGGCTGGGTACAGCTCAGTTGGTAGAATACTTTTACCTAGCATGCGTCAAGACCTGTGTTCAGTCCCTAACCACGAATAGACTGGGTGTGGTGGCTGTGGTGGCACGTGCCTGTAACCTAGCACTGGGAAATAAGGCAAGAAGGCCAGGAGTTCAAAGTTACCCTCAGTCACTCAATGTCATGAGTTCTGGGTCATCCTCAACTATGGAATGAGCTCAAAGCCAGCCCAATTATCTGAGCCCCGTCTCGAAAAAAAGTGTGTGTGTGTGTGTGTGTGTGTAATTTTTATATTTATATATAAAACCTAAACAGGTTAACAGTACTAAGTACTTACTATTCATTTCCAACTACTTTATTCACTCAAGGAAATTTTATTGAATGAATAATTAAAATGCCTACCTAAGATTAAATTATGCCTTGTAGTGTTTTGGCTAATACAGTGTGAAAGGCTATCTAATTTATAAAAATCTTAAAATAAAGCCATGCTGGGCAGTTGTGGTTCGAGCCTTTAATCCCAGCACTTGGGAGGCAGAGGAGGTGGATCTCTGAGTTTGAGGCCAGCCTGGTCTACAGAACGAGATCCAGGATAGGCTCCAAAAGCTACACAGAGAAACAAATAAATAAAATAAAATAAAACCACATAAGATTGTATCATAGCTGGTGTAGTAGAGCTTATCTTCAATTCCAGTACTTGGAGGCCGGTCCTGTGAGTTCAAGGCCAACTAGAGCTATATATTGAGACCCTGCTTCAAAAGAAAAAGAGAAAGAAAGAGTCTATTACTATAATGTGCAAAGAAATAGTTTCAAGAATCTCATGTTCTTAAATGATTAACTGATTTGGGTCTGTTCCTCTTCTTTTTAGGAAGAAAAAAGATGCAGTTGATCCCTTACTATTCAGGTACAAGGTGCAGCCCACTAAAAAGGAAATGTATGAGTCTGCTGTTGTGAAAGCGACACAAATCAGGTAAAACTCAGTATTGTCTTTTAGGCAGGCATCTGAGTGAGAGTCTATTGAGAACGAGTGGATAATGTTGCAAATGATGGATTCTGTTTTCAAATAAGTGTATGTTTTTGAAGTAAGTAGTGATAAATGAACCTGAGCGCCTGGTTTGAAATACTAATTCCAAATCATTTCCAAGCTAATGAATTAAGGACTTTATTAGTAGAATCCATTATACAAAATGTAAGTCACTTTGCCATTTTGTGTATGTACATCATGTTCTTTGTACCATCTCATTTTCCTCTCTTGCCTCCCACACTGGTCCCCTTCCACTGACGTGGTTACGTTCATTTACATTCCCATTGATAGTGTATATGAACCCCTCCCCCATGTTCACTAGTGTTTGTTTCCTGTGTAAAGTGTGGTTTGGGGTTTTTGGGGGGTTGCTCTGGTTGTTTTTGGGTGGGGGACAGGGTATCACTGTAGTTCTGGCAGGCCTGGAACTCTATGTAAACCAGACCGGTCTTAAACGCAAACTCAGAGATCTGCTTGCCTGTGCTTAAAGAGCGCAGCACCATGCCTGCCTGCCCGTGCATTCCATGTTAAATACTTACATTTAGTTATGTGTGTCTGTGTGGGGTGTGTGAACATTCCTGCAGATGCTCATGGATGCCAGAGTGTTAGATCACCCTCAAACTGGAGTTACAGGCAGCTGTGAGCCAACTGACCTGAGTCCTCTGCAAGAACAATACATTCCCCTACCACTGAGCCCTCTCTCCAGCCCGTTTTGTTGTTTTGTTTTCTTTCTTGGCTAAATGGAACCTCAATGTAGTTTTTTTGTTTTTTTGTTTTTTTTTGGTTTTTTTTTTGGTTTTCAAGACAGGATTTCTCTGTGTAGTTTTGCGCCTTTCCTGGAGCTCACTTGGTAGCCCAGGCTGGCCTCGAACTCACAGAGATCCTCCTGGCTCTGCCTCCCGAGTGCTGGGATTAAAGGCGTGTGCCACCAACGCCCGGCTTGAATAACTGCTTTATTAAGCAGGAACTTTCCTCAATCCCCAAGGGAATAGAGACCCTTATCCAAATGCCTGACCTTGCGAAAAGGACTTCTTCTGGAGCCAGACACTACTACAATTTTTTAGTCTTGGTATATGGGCCTGTGTTCCTCATAACACTACTCCCAAAAGGGAAGGTCCTGATGTCTTACTCTTTTCCCATTATACTGTACCATTCTGACTTCTGTTAACTGAACTCTTGCCCTGACTGGCCTCAGGCTCTGGATCTGGATTGTAGGCATTTCATCCTCGAGATCAGTCAGGTGTGTCTAGTAAATCTCTAACTTCCCTGTTCTTGGTGAAATTAGGAGGGAACAGTGGAATTCCTGGTTTCATGGTGGAGGGGATTTTTTTTCCCAAAGATTTACTTGTTTAGAGAGGCTGCCATTGTACACATTATCTTTCATCAAAGCCCCCACAAAATTTCCCAAAGGGAAAGGCATTAATAAGTGAGAACCATTAAAAATGAAAGTGAAAAGGTGCTGGAGAAGTGTGGTCTGTTGAAATGCTGGAACTTTGTCAAGCAGCAGTGGTCCAGGCCACTTGGGTGTGTGGGGGTCAGGGAGTGGGTTCTTTTCCTTCTACTGTGTTGGTTCTGGGAATCAAAATTGGGTTGTTATGGTTGGTTTTGAGTGCCCTTACGTGATCTCACCTACCCCATTTGGCCTTTTTTTTTAAAGACATGAGATTTTATTGGCCACAGCTGCTTGAGGATTAAGTGGGCCGAGAGGGTGCCACCGATTCGAGGCCAGCTGTGTCTCATGGGCCTGTAGGGGATGGAGAACTCACCAGGTCGTGGCCCATCATCTCTGGTTTGGTTTCCACCTGGTTGAAGGTCTTGCCATTGGTCACGCCCACCGTGCTTCCTACCACCTCGGGCAGCATGATCAAGTCCCTCACGTGGGTCTTCACCACCGCAGGCTTCTCCATGAGCCCAGCCTCCTCCTTGGCCTTTCTCGGGCTTGAGTAGCGAGTGCTGCTTCCGCCTCTGGCCACGGTCCAGGCGTCCCTGTATGCGACGCTGTACAGCTGCATCAGCGCTCATAGAACGTTGTGTGTGGGCTTTGATAAAAGATAAATGAAAGTAGAAAGGTGCTGGAGAAGTTGGTCCAGGTCCACACCGCGGTCGGTGAACTTGGGAAGGTCCGCTTCTTCGGCTCCACTTCAGCCATCTTGGCGGCTGCGCAGAAAAGGGAGCGTTGGCTTACGTTTGCCCCATTTTGCTTTTTGAGATGGGCTTTCACTTGGGAACCAGGGCCTCACCGATTATCTAGATTGGCTAGCCGTCAAGCTCCCAGAGATCCTCCTGACTCTGCCTTCCTGCACCGAGATTACAAGTGTGCAAGTGTGTGGTGAGCACTTTAGCAGCTGAATTATATCCTCAGTGAGGATGTTTACTTTGAATTCTTCATGTCTTGTAGATAATTCCTTAAGAGTCAGGTAAATCATTTGCAAAGAGTTTCTTCCATTCTGCAGGTGCTTCTTTACTGTTGATGGTTTCCTTTGTTACGTAGCTTTTTAAATTTTTAATGCAACTCTATATATAATTTTTAAAATTATTTCCTGCTCTGCTGAAGCCCTAGTCAGAAAGATTTCAGTCTGAAGAAAGAGGAGTAATACTTAATATATAAAATCACTGGCTTTAGGTAACATAGATATAGTTTGGAATCCCCATTGTTGACTCTCAGAAAGCTTTTTTAGTCATCTGACGATAAATTGATATTTGCTGTAAAATAACTTTTAATTGTTCTCTCGTTTCTTTTCACCCCATACGTACCTCAGGTAATCTAAGAAAAGTGATGTCTTAGGTAAATCCTGTGTCAGAGACACCACTTTCTGTGGTGGGGGTGTGAGACAGCCCTGGCTGTTCTGGAACTCCCTTTGTAGACCAGGCTGGCCTCAAACTCTGAAAGATCCGCCTGCCTCTGCCTCCGAGTGTTGGAATTAAATACATGTGCCACCACATCCAGCTTGAGATAGCATTTTCTTGTAGGGAGGAGACAGTTCTTCTGCCATATTGAATTCCAGGGATCAAAATTAGGTCATCAGGTCATTGTCTGCTGAAGCATGTCACCAGCCTAGCTATTTCATCTATAGTTACATCCAAGTGTGTGATTGGCCCAGTCCTTAGTTTAAGATCTATAGCAGATGTGTCCAGCCTGCAGCCACTGGGCCACTGGGATGCAGCCAGTGCATCCCAGCAGTTAGCCCAACACAAAATCATGAACTTGCTATTGTTACGAGTTTTTTTGTTTTTTAATTACTTACTGAGTTTTAGAACTCACTTGTGTGGTTCTCTGGGATGAACTTTGTAGCTATCGGTGTTTGTAAAGCAAGATGATTCTAAGACTGTCATCTTCCTGTTTATTGAATTTAATGTTTTGAGGTATGAGATCTAGTCAGGCATGTAGTGACTGGGAAGTGGAGGCCATGGACATTTCCTTACTCACAATTGAGTTCTCCTCTTGTCTTTCATTCTAAATACAGCTGTAACAATTTTGTTTCCTGTTTAATGTTCATTTTCTCTTTACTTTTTGGCTTCTAGTTTATAATTCCACTAGACTTTGGTTACACCCTCATTGGCTCATTTTCTTCTTTTTCATATTCTTCATGATGAGAAATCTATGCTTGACAATAAAGCAGTATCTTGAAGTTTTTTGTTTTTTTACTTTTTAGGATTTTTTTTTTATAAAGTGTATGAATGTTTTGCCAGCACATGTGTATGTGCGCTCCATGCGTATGTGGTGCCCATGAGGCCAGAGAGGGCTTGGGATCCCCTGGAACTGTAGTAACAGTATGTGGGTGCTGGGAGCCCAGGTTCTCTGTAAGGCAGCAAGTGCTCCAAACCCCGGAGCCGGCGCTCCAGCCTCTAGCTTACAGCCCTTGTTAGCGTCAGACATACTGTCCCGTTGACTGAAGACGATAGTATTCCTGCAGGAGACTGGCTACACTTCTCTTTCCCCTGTTAATGAAAATGTCCTATGTTCTGACCAGTGATAGCTAATTGCCATTTATGGCTATTGAGCTCTTGAAATGTAACTAGTAAAAATGAGGAACTGACTTTTTAATGTGTTTATAAAAAGAACCCATATGTGGCTCCTGGCTGCCTATCAGACAGTGCAACTTCAAGACTCAGTTTGCCCATCATCAGCAAAAGACCGCGTTCCATTTGCCAGCTGCCCCGCAGTCCTGGGGCAGACAGGAAAGGAGTACAGGTCTCTGGAGGGCACTGCCTCAACGCCTCCAGTAAGGTTTATTGATGGAAACTGTCCTTTTGCTTGACAGACATGCACTGGATTTGATTAACACATTACATTTCCCAGGGTTGTTGTGCCGGGTTTGTTTCCTTTGGGTTTTCGACTGTTTGGGTTTTGTTTGCTGTGTCCATTGCTGCTAGTGTTGCTTTTGAGGAAATTAAAACTGTAATTGATCCACTCAGGTTTTCTAAGTTCTGACAGAAGAATCCCTTTGTGTGTAGAGTCTCTAGTAAGGTCTACTAAACACCTGGAGGAAGACTATTCCCCTGTGTGAGACCTTTCCGGCTTAAATGTCATGCTTTAACTAGGAAGTAAAGACATGGACTAAAGGGTGAACTGTGAGACTCAAACGGGCCACCGTAGCTTCCAGGACAAGATTCTTTCTTTTTTTTTTTTTTTTTTTGTTTAGTTTTTGTTTTTGGTTTCTCTTTTAAATTTGGCTTTGTTTTGGAGGAGAGGTTGCAAGGACTGAGGGCAGATGCGAGGGGACGGGAAGATGTGGATAATGTGAAACCCAAAAAGAATCAATAAAGGTCAAAGATAATAGTCATGTTTTAAATGTATAGTGATTACGGAGTTCTAAATCATTAGTACTAATTCTACCCTCTTTCCCTCAACATCAGCCGGAGAAAACACCTATTTTCTCGTGATAAACTAAAGCTTTTTCTGAAACAACACTGTGAACCACAAGATGGAGTCATTAAAATTAAGGTAAGGAGAATAGTGAAATTATTTATCAGGAAGAAATAAAAATAACAGTTGTATAGTGCTATATAAATTTGTAACATTGCCAAAATGATATTTCAAAGATGACTAAAATCGCTCTCATTTTATCTGTGGAGCTAATTTCTAGTACCTTTTAAACAAAATGTTTTTGCTGAATTGGGTGCTATTTTTAGAATTATTAGGTGGCTCAGTTCCTGCCACTTTTTAATTAGATAAATGATCAACCGAGACCGAACTTGGAAAGTTGTGTTGTGAGTTAACTGAGAGAGAGTGGATGGATTTAGAGTGATACTCAGTAAGTGCTGAAGTGAGACAACCAATCAGAGGCACCCTAGACCAAGTGCCGATACATTAGATTTTCCTACCCTAGAGCAAGTGCCAAGCCGATAGATTAGATTTTCCTAATGGCCATTAAGAGGGAGAAGAAAGTTTTGTGTGTCTGAGGCTGGCCTTCCTAAGTGCTGTATTATCACATGTACCATATGCGGAGCTGGGGATTGAATTGAGGGCTTCATGCATTCTAAGCAAGCATTTAGCAACTGAACTGCATCCTCAGCCCTGAAAGTCAAGATTTTAGAGACTTTCCATTGTGCATTACATAAAAAGTCAAAAATGGTAAAATTCATTTTTAATATGAACTATTTAAATCACATTAGATAAAGAAGCATAAAAAAAGAGAATAAAACATGGTGGTATATGCCAGTAATTCCAGCACTTGAGACAGAGGAAGAAAGATCATCATTTTGAGGCCAGTCTGAGACATATTGAGACAAATTTATTTTTAAAAGAAGCCTTGGGGGAGGGGAAACAGGGTGATGTGAGTAAAGTGCTGCTGTGCGGGCTGAGAAGTGGGAGCCCGAGTTCCACGGGTAGAGGTGGTGCAGGCCTTTTATCCCAGCATGTGTATCCCAGTGAGTTCCAGGACAGCCAGGGCTACCCAGAGAAACCCTGTCTCAAAAAACCAAGAAAGAAAAAGATCCTGAGTTCAGAAATTCAGCACCCAGGAATAACCTAATGTGTGTATCCATGACCCCAGGCTGGGGGTGGATGGAGACAGAGAGAGGAGGATTCTAGAGATTTTTTTGTTTTTGTTTTTTCAAGACAAGGTTTCTCTGTGTGGTTTTAGTGTCTGTCCTGGATCTCACTCTGTAGATCAGGCTGGCCTCAAACTCACAGAGATCCGCCTGACTCTGCCTCCCAAGTGCTGGGACTAAAGGTGTGGGCCACCACCGCCCGGCTTGATACTCTTTCTTAAAACAAAAAATAGCCTGTGTAGGGCTGGAGAGATGGCTCAGAGGTTAAGAGCACTGGCTGCTCTTCCAGAGGTCCTGAGTTCAATTCCCAGCACCCACATGGTGGCTCACAACCACCTGTAATGAAATCTGGTGCCCTCTTCTGGCCTGCAGTCATACATGCTATATACATAATAAATAAATAAATGAATGAATGAATGAATGAATAAATAAATAAATAAATAAATCTTTAAAAAAAATAGCCTGTGTAAATGAATTTCACTTTCAGACTTAGGTTTCACACCCCCTCCCCAAGATACCTTGTTGTATATTTGCAGACATTAAAAATATCTTTAAGATCTGAAATACTTAGGCTCTAGGCATTTCCAATAAAGCATTATCATCCTGAATGTGAGAAGAAACCACTCTGGTACTCATGTGGTAGTCTGTGTACCCAAAGTTAGGTAGGATCACCAGTGATCCTCAGTAGAGTCTAACGTAAAAATGTAATGGGTCCTGATTTACTAGCAGGGTCAGAATCAACAGGGCTTTAGACACTAGAACTTGTGTTCTGCCCCTAAAACAGAAATGGTTTAGTAGAACTCTTCCTGTTTTATTAATATTGACATTTTTGTAGCTTTGCTTTTCTAAAACATTTCTGTGAATGGCCTTTTTCTTTGAGGTAAAAAATTATAATCTGTCCATTAATCCAAATTAGCAAAAAGTCTGGGCTTGAAAATGCTCTAAACATTGTTCTAAACAAATTTTAAGATACAAGGTAAAAGGTAATTTTGAAATTTGGCAAATACCTTAGAACCAAACAACTATGTAAGATTTTCTTAATTTTTTATTTGAAACTTGATAGAAATTTATATTTCTGCTTTTATTTAGACCAACTTGCTATATAAATTATAAAGTATAATTATATAAGTTATATAATTATTTAAGTCACTGTCCAGCCCCGGAGAAAGAATGCAAATGTTCAGTAGTTGGAAAATGGTTGAGAAAGGTTTACTGCTGAGCCTGGGGGTAGTAATCCAGCTGAGGAGACTGAGGCAGAAGGGCGCCTGAGAGATTAACCTGGAGCTCATCACAGAGAGACTGGCTTAAAAAAAGAAAACAAAAGAGAAAGACATTTATTGGAGCGGTGAAACATCATACTGTTTCATAAATAATGTGCAGTTATTACGTGCTAAGTAAAAACAAATACAGGGAGTTTTAAATGTCCCTTGAATATTTAAAGTCAGGCATGATGGTGTATACCTGTAATTCCAACACCCAGGAGGCGGAGGCAGAGGCAGACTGATGCCTGAATTCAAGACCCAACCTAGTCTAAATAGCAAGTCAAGGCTACTTAGAGCTACATAGTAGTGAGTCCCTATCCCAGATAGATAGATAGATGATAGATAGATAGATAGATAGATAGATAGATAGATAGATAAGAAAGAAAAATATAGATAAGAAAGAAAAATAGAGAGGGGAAAATCTTAGACAAAACTGATCAAAACAAAACATAAGTAGTGTCTATAGAGACTTTGTTAAGAGCTAATTACCAATTACTGCTCTTGTAGAGGACCTGAATTTGGTTCCCAGCACCACATTGGGTATTTATAACTGCTTATACATAACTCCAGCTCAGGGATCCAGTGAGGGCACCAGCCCTCATAGGTGTACACACACACACACACACACACACACACACACACACACACACACCCCAATATTAATAAATCTAAAAAACAGATTATATTGAAATAGCTTTTGGTATTCAAAAATCTTTAGAACATTGTTGATATTTTGTGGCAAGGTTGTTTGGTTTTGTTAGGCTGAGTCTTTTGTAAGCGGACCTTAAACCTCTGCTCAGCCAAGAATGACCTTGAGCTCCTGATCTCTTGTCCTACCTTCCAAATGCGGGTCATACTCGTTCATGGTAGACTTTAATAAGTTTCCTTTCTGCTGTCTTGCTGGTGAATTATTTAAAGTAGAAAAGGATCACATAAACAACTACCTAGTGGCTTAGTCTTCAGCAGCATGAACAGTGGTCGTAGGACATTTGAGCAACACTGTATTCAGTCCACTAATGTGTTGTCGCTATACCTTGTGTGTTTTTAATGAAGGCGTCATCTCTTTCAACATACAACATAGCAGAGCAAGATTTTTCTTACTTCTTCCCTGATGATCCACCGACATTTATCTTCAGTCCTGCTAACAGACGGAGAGGAAGACCTCCCAAACGATTATCTCTTGGTCAGGTAGGTACGAAAAGGCTAAACTACCCTTTTGCTGTTAATAAAGCGCCATTTACAATCAAGAACACGTTTGATTCCTGTTACACCTATACCCGTAAGAATAACTGTTTAGTTCATATAAGAAAATTTGAGTGCATGCTCCCTTGACAGCTGCTCAGCATTAAAATTTATGAAGTTTTCAGCATGGATTAAATGTTCTCAGGAGACAGATTTCAGAGCAAGGTAGGAACAGGCAAGCGTACAGGCCATTACTAGGGAGAAGCAAATAGGATGAAGTATCCAGAGCCCTCCTGGCTAGAGGACTCGAGGGGAGCCTGAATTACACAGACAAGTTCTCAGTATGGGGTTTGGAGAGGAATGGCCCCTCTAGGCTCATCTGTTTGAATGCTTTCTCATCAGGGAGTGGTGACTAAGGTTTCCAAAGCCCAGGCCAGCCCATGTCTGTGTCTGTGCCTATGGATCTGGACGAGGCTCTCAGCTACCCTTCCAGAGTACCTGCATGCTCCATGTTTCCTGCCTGGAACAGTGGCTGAGACACTCAGCATAGGGCACAAGGGTGGGCAGGGTTCTCCAGGCACACACACAGTTATAAGAGACTCAGAGCATTCATTGCAGAGTGTCGGTAGTTATTGGAGCATAGCAGATCTGTAAATATACAGAGCGAAATAGCGAGCAGCGAGGCGGAATGAGTATCCTTGAGGCTGCACTTGGTCAATCAAATGGTTCTAATATTCTTTCTATAATAATACCCAGTTTGTGTATGTAGTTACTGGAAATAGACTTGAAACCAAAAGTGGTGGCCTAGATCCAAGCACACGGCAGTTTACTGCTGACTCAGGGTATGTAATGAGACAGAATGCAAGGTCGGTCTTCTTCTTTCAGAGTGGAAAGAAGGGCAGTGTGAGATGAAAAATGAGTCAGTTCTGTGCTTGCTTCCCAATTGCCTTTATTTCTTTTAGCAGTAAGGAATTTTCCTTCATCTGGTCGTGGTCATTCCCTAACTCAAGATGCTCTGAAAGTGTCTGGAAGTGGGCAAACTAATACTTTGTGTGCAGTTCTCAGAGGTGGAAGAAACATACTTGGCTTCTCCTGACCCTGGACTGCCTTCCTTCCCTCCTTCTGTCCGTGCTGGTCTGTTCTTTCCTGTTGCTAATGCTGGATGGTTCACCAGCGAGCTTCCACGAGCTTCCACGCTTCTAACACTAGCTTGAGAGTATTGAGTGTTAGCTCAGAGCTGCTTGTGCTGTCAAAGACGAAATAGGACAGATCTTCCTTGTCCCTGCTGAAAGCCTTCAGCGGAGGGTTCTCCTGTCCTTTCTCGTTCCTGTCACTCTGGAGTACTTTGTGGGTGAAAACTGTTCCTTCTTCCAGATAACCAACCTTCAGCATAGTGACCAGTTAATTACTTTTATTTCCCCGCTCTGCTTCAGTTGTAATTATGTTTCTCAGCTCTTTGGAATTTCCACTAGAATTTAGCCACATTTTGAGATTTGGAAGGCATTCACTTAGAATATTGTACTTAGTTGTTAAACCCTTTCTCATAGTTTACTCCTTAAGATCTGACTTCCCTGATAAACTGGTAAACTATCCATGAGGGAAGGGACCAAGTCTATCCTATTTAACACTGTGATTTAGCACTGGTCTAGCGTAGCGGGTACTCAGATATTACAGTGAATTGTGATGTTTTGTTACATTATGGTATGAAGTAATCAATGCACATTAAGGAGCTGAGTGTGGTGCAAGGGAGAGGCAGGCAGGATGATTGCAGCAAGTCTGAGGCTAGCCTGGCCTATATAGAATGTTCCAGGCCAGCAAATTCTATATAGCAAGAATCCTGCCCCAAAATAAAATAAAAATTTGGCATTGCTTAATATTGACCACAGAAAATCCTTTTGATATGTCTTTCATATTTGATGTTTACATCATCTAGTTTATAAAGTAATCTTGAGGATTTTTCTAATGTATAATTTTTTTGGCTCTTGATATATTACATAGTGTTGGATATTTTTCTAATTTATGTAAGTGTTGAGATTGACTCATGTTCTACATATTACTATGATTAGAATTGGTAAGTATTTGTAGTAAAAGCAGAACTCATTCTAGTATTTTAAGAAGGTATAATTGGCCAGGTGCTGGCAGTGCACACATTTAATCCCAGCACTCAGGAGGCAGAGCCAGACAGATCTCTGTGAGTTTGAGGCCAGCCTGGTCTACAGAATGAATTCCAGGACAGTCAGGGCTGTTACACAGAGAAATCCTGTCTGGGGGGTGGGGGAACGTATAATTGGTGTGAGTTTTGTTGTTTTTTTTTTTTTTATTTATTTTTTTTTTTTTTTTGCCATGCTGGGCATTTGAACCCAGGGCTTTGGGATGCTTTATGTGCTAGGCGGGTACTCTACCACTGAGCTACACCCACAAGTCCTGGTAGGGGCTTTTGATATTCTTTTTTTTTTTTTTTCTTTTTTTTTTCCCTTACTAGGCAAACTTGGCAGACCGTCAGTTTATATAGTTTGTGATTTACCACTTGTTTCTTGGCTTCTTCTTTAGGAAGACAGCATTGCTAGTAAACAGACTATTGTAGGGTGTCGGAGCAAAGCCACTAAAGAAAGAGACAAGCTTTTGAAACAAGAAGAAATGAAGGCACTAGGTGAGTTTTAACATTCTCTCCAAACACTGTTTAAGGTGAAGAAAGAATATTTATTTCTTTGGACCCAGTGAGGAATATTTCTGAATGAGATATCTATTTTTTTTTTAATTTTAGAAGTATAAGCCCCCTGCCCCCAGATAACTAACTGCCTTTTTTTTCCCCCCTAAATGGAACTTACTCATCTCTTCAAAGTATATCATATTCCCTAGTAGACTGCTTAATGCTAGATTGAGCTGATGTGGTTTCAGGATTTAGAAGCTTTTGGAGGCCATCTTGTATCTTGAGTTATACAGCCTTTACAACACTTCCTCCCAGCTTGACGGTGCATCTGAAGCTTGTTCACATGAGAATTCTAGACGAATACATATCTTAACAAGTGGATTACTTGATTGTCATTCTAGTGCCTTTGCTTTCAAAGGCAGGGTGTGTTTGTTCTGGTGTGGGTAGCTTACTGTTTAATCCTTTATCTACCAGCTCCACAAGAATTGTTGAGTCTCTGCCAATCTCATTTAACCTAAATTATTTTAGGGTCTCTTTTGCTAGATTTGGAAAAACAAACAAACCAACCAGAAACCCGAACATCTGTTTGCCTGTATATGGTTTTAAATTTGACCCTCCCCACAGCTTTTGAAAAGGCTAAACTAAAGCGAGAAAAAGCAGACGCTTTGGAAGCAAGAAAAAAAGAAAAGGAAGATAAAGAGAAAAAGAGGGAAGAATTGAAGAAAATTGTAGAAGAAGAGCGACTGAAGAAAAAAGAAGAGAAAGAGAGACTTAAAATAGAAAGAGAAAAGGTATTCACTTGAGTATGCATTAGCTGTAATTCTTACATAGAATACAAATTTGCATTCACATTTCTGAGTCTGTGGATAGACCCCTGATAAAAAATTAGTTTTTCTCCCTTTTGCTTCAGAAATTTTAAAGACTATTTTAAGGTTCAACATATTCCTGTGTGCTTTTACACTTCACAATCATCCGTATGTAACTCCAATTCCAGGTTTTTTTGTTTGTTTGTTTTTGAAACAGCATCTCATGTAGCCAAGGATGGCCCTCCAGGTACTGGAATTTCAAGTGTATGCCACCAAGACTCGTTTTATGTGGTTGGTCATGAGGATCCAACTCAGGATCCATAATTGGGCAAGCACTATACTGACTGAGCTTCCCAGCTTCAGTGTTTATTAACAGTTCTCAGGTGATGTTGACGTTGACTAATGCATTTCTTGTAATAATTTTTATTTAACCTTTCTTGTTAGGAAAGAGAGAAATTACGCGAAGAAAAGCGAAAATATATGGAATACTTAAAGCAGTGGAGTAAACCCAGAGAAGATATGGAATGTGATGACCTTAAGGTATGAACGTGCAGTCTTTGACACAGATGTATTTAATTTGTTCTATGTGGCTTTGCTGCTGCTAAAAGTTGGTTGGGCTGGGCATGGTGACACATGCATTTAATCCAGCAGTTGGGAGTCAGAGACAGGTGGATGTGTCTCTGAGAGTCTGAGGCCAGCCTGGTCTACATAGTGAGACCCTATCTCAAGAAAAAAATTTTGGTGGATTGTTTTTTTTCTTTCTTCAGTGAGATGGGTCTCACTGTGTAGTCCAGGCAGCCTGCAGCTCCCTCCGTCTGTATCACTCTCATGCTGAGATTGTAGCTTGTAATAGACACTCAGCTGAAATGTTTGTTTCTTGATAGAAGCATATTTTCCTAGCATTTAACTGAAATGAAATAGCTAGTTGTACAGATGTTCCTTCTTGGCTTCCCTGGGTTCCGTTGTTAGTTTGTCTTCAGAATCTGAGCATGATGGAAGATGGTTTTACCAGAAGAGTGTCAGAAACACACTTTAGCCTAAAGTTACTTTTGTCAGTAAAGGAAATGTCCTTTCCTCATAGTCGTCCCTATGGACTCTGGTGTAGTAAAACTAAGTTCCTAAGGTAAATGTGGTAATCATCCAGGGCTGAGGGCCACTAATGCACATGGGACAGTTTTACTAGGTAAAGACTATGTTAGGATATGTTTTCCTTTAACTTTCCTGCACCTGGTTCACATATTCCATGGATTGTTTCACCTTGCAGGAACTTCCAGAACCAACTCCAGTGAAAACCAGACTACCTCCTGAGATCTTTGGTGATGCGCTGATGGTCTTGGAGTTCCTTAATGCATTTGGGGAACTCTTTGATCTTCAAGATGAGTTTCCGGAGGGAGTAACCTTAGGCAAGTACTCAAGTTACCTGTTGCTTGCTGCGTGACAGTCAGAGCTTTAAAAGCAAGCATCTTTCACAGTTCCTAGGGTCGTTGGACAGAGCTTCTCTTTGAGAATCTCCCATGTGATCGCAGTCACAATGCAGAACTGGGATCATATGAGGCTTGACTGGCTAGTTGTTTAAGATGGCTTCTTTATGTACATGCCTCAGTGCTCTTCATGGCCCTCCCACTAGGAAACATACATTGCTAGGCTTGGAGCTGGCACATCCTTACCTCTGCCACCATGCACCAATGAGAACAGTTAGAGACTGCCTAGAACTCAGGGGTGCAGAGGAGACCCCACTTCTGAGTGAGCAGTGTCTGCCTCTAATTTATGACTAATTTACCTGTGTGTTTAAAAGCTTTGTATAAACATTGATAAAAGAATCTAATATTAGGAGGGATTTGAATCAAATTTAAAATTTTCATCCAATAAATTTTTTAAGGTGCATGTAGAAAGCCTCCAAGACTGAATTGCATTGACATTCTTATTTTAATAAGAGTACATTGACCAACAGGGCTTTCAGATTTTTCAGTTTCTCCTTATAGGCTAGATTTAAGGCATGAAGCCTTAGGAATCAAGAGCATTTTAGGTAAACAAATTAGAAAGGAAACATTTGATACCTATACAACATTAGGATTCAAACGTGATAATTACCTCTCCTGTGCACTCCTGGGTAAACAACATCCCGTACAGCTCTCAGGAACAGTAGGACAATAATAATCAATTCTGTGTTTTATTTATGTTTGTTTATTTTGGTTTTTGAGACAGGGTATCACTATATAGCTCCCGCTGACCCAGAACTTGCTGTGTAGACTGGTAGAACAGTCTGCCTTCATCTGTGGCAGTCCTGCCTCTGCCTCCGAGTGTTGGGAAGAGGCATGCATCTCCACACCCGTCTAAAAGTGTATGTTTTTAAAATGTAGCTAGAGTTGTGCCTCGGTATAGATTTAGATATTATCTTGGTCCAGGAAGGCTGTTTGACGTTCTTTAGCGCATTGACTGTTGAAATCACATTTATTTTGGTTCAGACAGTAGGTGGGTTCACTTCATAAACAGACCCCTAGGAGGACAGTTGCACACACTGGTGTGGGGTGAATGTTTCTTATTTTCCAGTGGAGTTGTGTGTTCAGTCATGACAGAACTTTAAACTCTTCTAAACGTTTTATTCGCAGAAGTGTTAGAGGAAGCTCTTGTAGGAAATGACAGTGAAGGCCCACTGTGTGAATTGCTTTTTTTCTTCCTGACTGCAATCTTCCAGGCCATGGCTGAAGAAGAGGAGGAAGTAGCCAAAGAGCAGATAACTGATGCTGACACCAAAGGTCAGAGTTCAACATCATTGCTGATTGAACTAGTAGCGTTGTAGTAAAACTGGATTTGATGATGATTTCAAAACTAGCTTTTCTTTTGCAGTTAGGAAATAGAGGTCTTCAGTTTTTCTGATGCTAAGTCATATTATTCTAACAGCACATTATTAGTTGTTGTCTATAAAAACGTAATATTGGTGTGCCGTCTTTGTGACAGTCTCCCTGAGTTGTCTTCCTTTTTGACTTTACATTTCCCCTTGTCATTTAGAAGCATCTCACTGGCTGATGTGTCTGTGTGGGGAAAACTCTTTCTCCTACTTTCAACGACAGTGCTATTGCTGATTTCACTGTAGATCTGACACTTTTACACTAACATTTGAGGAAAATTATTGTCTTGATAGTTTGAATTAAGAATTTTGTTCTTTAAATTCTATGCTTTTAAATATCCAGGGTCTGTATATGGTATGTTAACACAGCAAAACTTTCTTGTAGAAAGCCTTTAGAAAACATCTAAAAATATT
>CABHPH010154772.1:0-10527 GCA_902168325.1 Peromyscus nudipes
AGGAGTGATTAAAAATGAGTGTCCCACACATGCTCTTATCAAATTCTTCCCTAGTCCCAATTGTTCACATTTGACTGATAACAAGGTCCTTGACTGTCACAATATTTTCAATAAATGAGATGTTATGAACTGCCTGGTGATATTTTCAACAAGAGCAATTAAAATGTGTATGACCTGTATTAGAGCAATGGGGATGAGTCTGCTGTGCTGATGGCAGCCAGAAATGTGGATGGCAGCGTGGGAACCCTCAGCTCCAGAGCAGGAGCCATCAAACATGTTCACAGAAGGACTTCTCAGAGGGGCCTATTCTTGGGTTCAGTGTTTCCTCTGAAGCAATCCTTTACATGTAAAGTGGATACTTGCATGTCTTTAGACAAAAGTCGAGCTACAACCTATTAATACGCACAATTTTTGATAAAATATAAAGTGCCCTCTAACAAAATGTGGTGGAAGGTGTATGTCAAGAATACTATACCTGTTTAACAATACCATATGTTAAATAAAAATAGTTTGGAATTAATGTTTAAAATATGAGCAACATTTTTAAGCCTTTCTTATATTCTTCTATACAGATGTATATTTATATACACATACACACACATTTAATTTTATGAAAAGAACACTACTAAAATTCAATCATGGTTATTTCCCTTGTGCCAAAGATGGGTATGAAGTCATCTTTTCCTATTGGCTGCTTCCAGCTGCTAATACACCTTACTGTAGCAAAGCACTTGACTTGGACTTGTCTTTAACTGTGGTTTGTGAGCGGATGCCGTGGAGTGTGAGCAAGGTAAGAGCAGAGAAACTGCAAAACGATCTCTCTTACGCCAAGTTAAATGCTGGACAGCACAGAAACTGCAAAACGATCTCTTTTACGCCAAGTTAAATGCTGAACATTATTTCCTCACTGTGAGCTCAGTCAGAAATACATTCAAATAAATCTTCGTTCTAGTGACAGTCTTTAATTCATGCCTTAACATCTTCCAAGAAAGAAGTGATGTCTGTCTCTGTCTGGTTTTCCTCTCCTGAAACATCTGACAGTGCCCGCTAGATCAGAATGTTCAAGCACGCAAATTTAAAGGTGCGCATTAATGCGTTTCCTCTGTAGCAACACAATGCAAAGGAGCATTTTGTTCAGGACACAGACCTGCTGAACAGCATCTCCATGTGGGGACAGGTGTCACCCCACTTGTTTGCAGTTTTAACTCTGTCTGATACAAAGGCAGCCTTCCTGCTGAGACCTCTCTGCTGGCATTACCCTCCAATATGTTTAAACCAACAGCAACGTCTGAAGAGTGCTTCATTTTATCAGACTCACCGTGTCTTATTGAAAGCTCTCCATCGCACTAGGAGGCACTTACAGCAGACACTAACACACTCACTTCAAAGACCAGCGGACAGAGAAAGCTCAAATAGGTTAACTGACTTGCTTAGCTGCAAAGTGGCCACATTAACCTCAAATCCAGCTCTCTTGTTTTCTCAATAAATTTCTCAAATACAGTGCAATTCAATTCTTTCACAGACACAAAGCAACATGTATTTTGCTAAAAGAAAAAGTTGAACCCTGATTGAAATCAAGTCTGTGAGATGTTTCACCCTGGAATAATAACCCAAAATTCTGCTGTCTTCCTATGAATGAGAGCTATATACATCAATTTTTTCATAAACTATTAGGAAAATTGTGAAAAACAAAAACAAAAAATATATAAAGAAAAGAAAACATGGAAATGAAAAATAAATGAGCTTTAATGACATCCTTCAGCTCAACAATTCTCACATTTTTCTATTAATACTTTATGAAATTCACTGAATTAAGACAAAAAGTATCAACAAAAGGAACCCAGCTGTCCTGTGGATTTGCCTATTAAAATACCGTAACAGCATGTTACATTTTTGCCAAGTAGTGAATCTTCTTATTTTTAGAGGAAACTTAAAATTTTGTTTTTTCTCCAGAACTTCCTGAGAATTTTCAAAAAGCCAAGTTTTAAGAGGCAAACCCAGGAGAACCCCACAAATAAGTGTAAGAGAAAAACCAGAGGCAAACTAGCCTCTTTTATTTATAAACAGTCCGTGCTTTCCTATCATTTCGGAAACTAAAGTACATAATTTTCAGTTCTGCATAATAAAATATGTAATTAAGCAACATTCCACGGTGGATTAAAGAATTAAAAGCTTCAGGTGCAGAAAAGAATTTGTTGGCATTTTCATTTTTCAAGGTGGCATTTTGAGGTGTTGCCTTTGGCTTTCCTTTGACATCTTATACACAAATAAGTAGATAGAAGCAGGTGAGAGGCAGAGAAAATGAAGAATTGGCTCCACTACAATAGACCTGAAGAAACACAGGGAGGATATTTGTAACATGCCCAAGAAAAGGAAATTAAAAAGGACAGGAATCTTTCTTGCCTGAGGAGAAAAAGTAAATAAATCTTCAAGCAGGGGTTTGTGTATTGAGAAATAGAAATCGGCTGGGCAGCCCCTCCATCCCCACTGCACTCATGAATTCACACAGCAAATGGTACAGTTCAGAAAACGTAGTTTTGAAACAAGAACTAGATTTCATTAATAATTCTGTGCTCCAGATACAGAGGTTCATGGAGGCATTTGGCATTTTTCTTATTTTTAAAGAATATGTCAAATAAAATCAAACCACTCAGATGTCAGAATTCTGCATTTAACATTAGTAGGGGTTCATGTAATACATAAACCGCAGCTATACACAGTTGTTCATTTGAGTAAATTTACTATTAAAGTCTTGTATTTTCAAATCCTGCCACAGAAATACATTTGGTGGAGGAATAAATGAATGAATTAGTGAATGTAGGAGATTAGACAATGTAGCAAAAATTTTGATCACACAAAATAAGAGTCACGTTCTGTGGACAACCCCCTTCATGATGCATTTTGTTTTCTTTTGAAATTATGTTTATTATTTACTTACTTATTTTTGTGTGTATGCATGTACACACACACACACACACACACACACCACAGCATAGCACATGTGTGGAGGTCAAGGAATGTCTGTTCTCTCCCTCTGTCCTTTAGGTTCTCAGGTCTTGGGTTGGAAGCAAGTACCTTGGTTGGCCAAGCCTCCTCACCAGCTTTTCATGTGTATTTTAAACAGACAAATATAAAGAGTCTTTAAACGACATATCTCATGATCCTCTTGAGAAAATAGTAATGTACTGCCTCTTACTATAAAAAGAATTTGCTAAGACTGTCAAGTATATCAACATAAAGTAGGGTTTTTAAAATTAATACAGAATTTGGATAGAAAACACAAAAAGGTAAAAGACAAAAATGCACATAAAAAGGAAAAAACCAGAAAGGTGCCTTGATACAGAGAAACACATGAGTTCCTATACAATTTATTAATGGGAACTCTCAAATTTACAAAGGTGTGACTGACATACAATAAATGTACCTATTTGATGTACAGTTTGGTACATTGTAGGTTGTATGTGTTAAAACTCAACATACACAAAATACAACTAGTGGTGTAAGTGACATGTCCACCATCAGGCAGCTCCCTGGTACCCTTTGCAATAATCCTGTCTGCTTACCCTTTCCATTCTCAAGTGCCACCATCCTCATAAAATTGACCTGTGCCCCATCCCATTATTAGGTCATTTGGTTTTTTATTATTGAAATTTGGTGATCCTTTTATATTTTATGTGGTTTGTTAGTATTTCCTGTCAGACTATGGCATATCATTTCATTCTCCTAACTATCCTTTGAAGGATGTGTGTCCTTCATTGTGGTAAAACCAATTATTATATATCTATATCTATATCTATATATCTATATCTATATCTATCTATATATATATATATAGAGAGAGAGAGAGAGAGAGGGTTTCTCGGTGTAGCCCTAGATGTACTGGAACTCACTCTGTAGCCCAGGCTGGCCTCAAACTTACAGAGATCTGCCTGCCTCTGCCTTCCAAGTGCTGGGATTAAAGGTGTGAGCCACCACTGCCCAGCCCAACTGAATATTTTTAAAAGGTTTTGCTTTTGATGTCATGAAAGTTGCCCAGCTTAGGGCCACAGAGATTTCTTCCCTACCTTCTCTTATAAAAGTTTTATAGTTTTAGGGTTTACATCTAGGTCTCTGGTCTATTCTGAGCTAGTTGCTATACAAGCTTTGATATCTATATCACAGCTCTCTGCAGTTTCTTTCCAGTTTTCCTTCTATATGCACATACACACACACACATGTATGCATATGCACACACACACCACACACTCACACATACCATTCACACACACATGCATGCACCACACACACACTCTCACACACTCACACACTCACACACATGCACACACACTCCAATGGTTCCTGTACATTTTGTTTAAAAGATTCTTGTGGTGATATTTTGTTTGTGCTCTAACAAATAAAGCTTGCCTAAAGATCAGAGGGTGGAGCTAGCCACTAATTATCCATAGAGGTCTGGAGGTCGGTACAGACAGGAAACAGGAGGTGATGTGGCTGGGCGGAGAGAGGAATACAGAAACAGGAGTTCGGCCCTTTTCAGGCTGAGGAGTCGTGGAGGTGAGAGGTGACCGTGGCTTCTCCTCTACTTCTCTGGTCTTTCAGCATTTACCCTGACATCTGACTCTGGGTTTTTATTATGAAGACCAATTAGAATTCACGCGTCTTTGTAGAATTAAGTAGCTTTTTCTCCAACAGTCGATCGACTGTATACACGTGTGTCTTCTGCCATCTCCATCTTGTCTCCTCACCCTTTGTTTCTCTACCTGGACCTGCCGCGGCTGCCACATTCCTGAACCAGTACTGAAGCCAGCATGTCTGCTCCTTCACAGTTTCTTCAGCGTCATTTCTGGGATCGGGATTTTCAGTTTCGGTCACTTTAGGTTTCGCTTGTCAGTTTCTACCCAAGGTGGGTGGGGTCTGCCAGATTTTAATTAACTTCAGAGATCATTTTAGAGAAACATTGTTAACGAATCTCAGAAACTATAAAATCAATTCATCTCTTATTTACTCAGATCTTTGATTTCTTCCAGAATGTTTTATATTTTCCAGTGAGCAGTTCTACTTCTCTTGCTCAGGTTCATCCTTAATTTGTTCCATATTTTTATTTCAATACAAGTGGTACTTTAAAAAATTTATTTTCAGTGGTTTGATCTAAATATAGGGAAACAATGTGAATGTGTGTGTGTTGAACTTTTATTTATTCTAGGATTTACTCTAAGATCATTTAATAGTTTTATTTTTGTAGTTTCCATTAAATTTTCTACACATTCACATCAACTTACAAATAAAGACAATTTAATAATTAATAATTAATTAATATATCGATCTATTTATTTTTGGTCTTTCAAGACAGGCTTTCTCTGTGTAGCCCTGGCTGCCCTGGAACTATCTCTGTAGACTGGGCTGGCCTTGAACTCAGAGATCCGCCTGCCTCTGCCTTCTGAGTGCTGGGATTAAAGGCGTGCGCTACCACTGCCCAGCTGACAATTTTACTTTTTTTTAAATTTCCGATCTAAATACCTTCTTTATTTTACTTTCTAGGATGTCCAATACGAAGTGGGATAGAAACAGTGACAGCATTTACCTTTGCTCATTTGTCACTTTGCCGTGTGATTCGCCCAATCTGTACGCTGTAGATAGTCAGCACCATGTTCCTTTGTCTTTTTGTTCTTTTTCTTTTTTGAAATAGCATCTCACTATGTACCTTTGGCTGAGCTATGCTGTTTAGACCAGGCTGGCCTCAAACTCACAGAGATCCTCCTGCCTCTGCTTCCCAAGTGCATCCGGCTGGCATTACTATGTTCTTGTCTTTTCTCCCCACCCCCCTCCTTTTTTTTCTTTTAGACAGGGTTTCTCTGTGTAGTCCTGGCTGTCCTGGAATTTGCTGTATTGACCACGGTGGCCTCTAACTCAGAGATCTGCCTGCCTCTGCCCCCCAAGTGCCACCACGCCTGGCAAACACTGCGTTCTTGATGGTAAACTGAGGTTTCTGTCTGCTAATTTCTTCCTTATAGTAAGGGACATCACTTTACCCTCTGCTCCTGACTAGGATGGTGTGCTAGCCTACAAAATCCTACCTGACCAATGGAAAGAGAAGGAAGAGGTTTGTGATGAATTAATCAGTTAATATATGAAAGGAGAAGAGAAAGCTAGAAATGTGAGGAGAAAAGCATGAGGATGCCTCAGAAGACGGGGAGGCGCGGCGGTAACATCCCTCAAAGGAGAGGCACATCTTCTACAAAGTCCATTATTGCGCAAAGAACTTCTGGAAACTACATGCCAAGATGATTTCCTTTAATGCCCTTAGAGATGTAGAGTATTTAGAAGTTTGGTGCATCCAATAAATGCCCTAACTTAGGGGAAGACAGAATGTTTCTGTATGTAACAGGGGAGCTGAATGGTCAGGTCAAGGCTGTAGCTCGGGTTTGCCATCTCCCTGCCGCCTGTGTTAACAACAGTCTTGTTATCACGCCTCTATACCATCATCTTCTCTGTAACTGCTCTTGTGTTACAGAGGAGTCCAGGCGAATGTAAAAGAGACTGTGTGGCCCTCCAAGCCAGTGACATTTTCTCTCTGGTCCTCTACAGACAATGTTTGTTAGCCTTTATGTGAGTCATTAAGCTAAGCTGTTCTAGATAACTTGGGAAAAAAAAAAGAATAAAACAATCACTTCGGTATTTTTTTTTTTCTGAAGAGCTGGAGCACATATTAACCAGAAAATCCTTCTGCTCTCAATTCTACATTTCACTTGATGTCCATAAAAACAATTTTTTCATTTCTATTAATTACCTTGGCGTCCACGTGAGGATAAGACCAGAGCCCCATACCCTGTTGCTCACCAGTAAATATTCTACAAATTTAGAAAATTATTGAGTTGAAATTTCACCCCTTCGTGATAAAAGTCTAGAAGTGTTAATATTCTTGGCAAAATTATTTTTGCACTAGTTGCGGTATCCATCTGCTCTGTGAGGTTGATGAGACTGTGAGAGCATTCGCTCACTCCTGCAATCATGCTTCCTGGCCCCACCGAAGCTGGAGCCAGTTCCTTTCCATCTCCGCCAGCACCATGGACAACTGCAAGCTTTTCCTTGGAGGATCTCAGATGAGATGAGTGACACCTTGTGTGGTGGCCCTCTGGGGAACAAACCAGTCTAGGGAGTTCCACTGATATAAGTAGAGACCGGGCAGATCTGGATTTCTTCCCTGTAGAGAGAACTCTTCTCTTTCACAAAGGCCATGCCCAGTGGTGGGTTGCCACGTGCTGGAGAATGTGCTCCAGACTGCAGGAGTCAGGAGGCAAAGCTAAGGCCTCTGTGCTTGTCTATCTCAGCTCTGGTTTCAGAAGCCTGAAGAGACAGAGTGACTCATGTTGTCAGTATGTCTGACAGAAAGCAGTTGCAGAGCCTAATTTCATTGAGATTGCACTCAATATTTATTTAATTTTAATTACTTATATATTATTTGCTTAAAAATACAACTAGCACAATAAACCCTAGGTTTAAAAAGGGGTGGGGTGGGTGGGGTGGGTGGGGTGGGATGGATGGGGTGGGTTGGGGGTGGGGGGGGTTGGGGGTGGGATGATGCAAGCACAAGAAAGAAAGACAAAATAAAATCTACACAAAAATAGCAACAAACTGTCTGGAGAGAGATGGCTCAGCAGTTAAGAGCATGGACTGTTCCAGGGAATCTGACACTCAGACACAAAAAATAAAAATTAAAAACAGTTCTGCTATTACAGTCTTCCTCATGAGTGTAACCTGAGGTTCACTGTTAGGATTCTGCCTTGACCACACATGCACAGCTCATGAGCTAAGCAAGGGGTCTTGCATCTTACATCAACCATGTGCTTCGTGATTACACAAATGTGTGCAGCGCAGTCATGCAATCAGCGCATGAGTGATGTTAACTCCGTAAGCCCACCTGCGCACGTGCACAGGAATCCTTAAAAAGCCGGACACAGACTCCTCCTTTCTGTCCCCCCCCCCCCCCCCGCACGTGCTTCTTCCCCAGACCTGGTCCTTTTGTCCACCCCCCACCCCCCAACCCTGTCCTCCTAATAAAACTCTGATACTGGGTTTTGTTGTGTCTCATGACCTTTTCGCCCAGTAACAGCGCCGCTAGCTACATTTTTTAAAACAACATCCACCCTATTGGACAATTATTCTAGAACCTGGGTGTGTGTAGGTTAGAATCCTGCAGACAAATAACCTGTGCCTGGGAGATCAAGTCACACAGGGTGAGTGGGGAGCAGCTCTAGGAACGGTTCCATCACCACCGTAGGCAGGCTGTGAGAGCTGCATCTCCTGTCTGTTTCTTCATCGTTATCTGGATTGCCACTGAGTACCACAAGGGGAGAAAAGTAACGTTTTGTGATCATGCCACATTTGTACATTTGAACCTATAGCACTTTCTTTTGAGATTTTTGTCGTGTGTGTGTGTGTGTGTGTGTGTGTGTGTGTGTGTGTGTGTGTGGCAATGCTCTTTGGTGAAAAGATTAAGAGATGGCCATTTGTTTCTGTTGTGTTCAGGTGGCTCTATTAGTGAAAGCAACTTTATTGAGATCACATCTAAACATCTTTTTGTGCTGTTGTTTTGTTCTATTTATAAAATCCCAAACCTAAGAATTCTTGAATTCTCTAATCTATTGATTTTAGGATTTCTTTATATTCTTATAAATGTTCAAGGCCCAGAAAGATGACTCAGCCGATAAAGGTAATCTGCCACCAAGCCTGACGACCTGAGCAGGACACCCAACCCCATGAGAAAAAGGAGAAAACTGAGCACAGCAGGTTTTCCTCTGATCTCACATCCGCACTGTAGTGTCACACACACAATAGAAATAATACACAAATGTAATAGTTTTTAAAATGAAACGATGAGATGCACATTCCATTATTATTATTGTTGTTGTTGTTGTTGCTTGCCAAGTGTAGCTGAAGAACTGGAGTCTCTGTAGAAAGTGAGCTAACCAGGCAGAGAGCTAGGGGTCTCACAACCAAGGAACAGCGTAGTCCTGTGTTCCCTGGATTTTCTTCTTCTTTTTTTAGACAAATATTTACTTTTACTTTATATGTATGTGTGTTTTTTCCTGCATGTACATCTGTGTACTACTAGGAGAAGGTGGTGGGTCCCTAGGAACTGGAGTTATAGACATTTCTGAGCCACCATGTGGGTGCTGGGAAACAAACCCAGTTCTTCTGCAAGAGCAGCAAGTGCTCTTAACCACTGAGCCACCTCTCCAGCCTTCCCTGGGCTTTCTTTATGCTTCATACATCCCAGACTTAATAACAAAGAAGTCAACAGTTCAGAAATATCAAGGAAGACACACCAAAGAAGTAACCCAAGCCGTCTCTACCCTAAGAAGAGAGACAGCCCCGCAAGACAGGAAACTACACAGTAAGCACACTACTCCATCTACAACCCTGGGAAAGAGCACAGTCACTTCCCTACCTGGGCCAGGACAGCACAATGGAGATCTGGATTTCTACTCCAGTGGCTGCAAAGGGCTTCAGGATCCAGAGGATAACATTGAAGGAGGGCTGGTGCACACTCACGCCTTCTGGGCTTTTAGTTCGGTCCCAGGCATATCAGAGGAAGATGCCTAGAGTCCTAGATGTAAGCTGGAACTGCTGTCCCCTTCTGGCGGTAACAAAGTGGCATCTTGCCAGAGCAGCACCCCAATAAAGCTAGCGAAAGCAGAAGATCTAAGTAAACACAGAGTCTCATAAGGTAATGCTGCAAATAGCCATATTTAGCAGGGAGATCGTAACACATCTGTGAAATTCTCAAAGTGGATGTAAAAGATAAGTCAATAAGGGCTGGAGGAAAACAAAGAAGGAAGAGGTGAAGCACATAGGACCCTACAGCAGAAAACTCTACAGAGCACTATATCAGCTGCACGTTGTTGTAAATATGCCCAAACCCATAAGATGTGCAGCACTAGAATGAAATTAATATGAACGATGGACTTCCAGTGACTATGATGTGTGTGATGGTTGAAATCTTCATTGTCAACTGGACTGGCTTTGGAATCACCTAGGAGACATACCTCTGGGTTTATCTGTGCATTTCCAGAGATGTAAAGTGAGGAGAGAAAACCCTGACAGTGGATGGTACCATCGCATGGACTGAATAAGAACAAGAAAAGGAGAAGGCAGGATGAATACCACTGTTTGTCTCTTTCTGCTTGCTCTCTGCAGCAACATGGCCAGCTGCCTCACACTTCCTGTCATGATAGATTATTTCCCCTCTTACACTGTTGGCCAAAATAAGCCTTTCTAGCCTCAAGTTGTTTCCATCATGCTTTGAGTCAAGATGAGGAAAGAGGTACCTGATGCCATGTGTAAACGTGGGTTCTGATTTGGACAGTAGACTACTCTGTGGAGGATGGGGGAGTGCACAGGACTTATCTGTGTCTTGAACTTTTGCTCTGAGCCTAAAACTATTTTAAAATGAAATTGTATTAAATTTTTTAAATCAAAAGAAATTGGAATTAAATCAAAGTTGTCAATAGACAAGATTTTAATGTTTTC
>CABHPH010154773.1:0-17807 GCA_902168325.1 Peromyscus nudipes
ACGTACCAGCGAGTACTGTGATGTCCACCAGAGAGAAGGGAAGTAACATTCACTGCCTTTGACCCTGTTCTGCCCGTTTGAATAATTCTTCTCTGTAATGCAGACTGGGCCCTTTCAAATTTAGCGGTTCATCTGTTGGAAGCGAGGGTGCCAACAGTGTGGGAGACCATTTCCAGGTTTCCTAGTGGCTTTACCCAGCAGGTCTGCATAAAGAGGATGATTGGACCACGGGCCTGAGTGCAGGTGTCTGAGATGGTTTGCACTTGCCTGTCCTCGGGGGAGGTCTTTTGCTCCACCCCTTGGCATTCCTATAAATATCTGAGGGCAGAGACAGTAGGGGCTCGTTGGAATAGGTTCCAGGCCCTCTCGAGGCTGTCCTGTATTTTCTATCTTTCTCTCCCCCTCTATATCCTTCTATCTAATGTTTCCTGCTGCTCCTACTCAAGAGCACTCTGGGGAAATGTGTGTGTGTGTGGGTAGCCCCTCCACACAACAGTGTTCAATGTCAATGTTATTGATTCAGCTCCTGGAACGCCTTTTATGGTCGTCCCCCCCCCCACCTTCTCCTTCCATCCTCTCCCATCCTCCAACTATTCTTCTTTTTTCTCTCAAACTTCCCAGCGAGCGATCTAAGTTGACTCAGTTTAGAAGACCTGTCCTTTCTATCAACTCTGTACGGGAGAGAGAAGAGGAAGGACACATTACAGGGACATGCAAATGGGGAAAGAAGGATGACCTCCAGAGCAAAGGTCATCTGAGCTTGTAAGTGGCAGAATGAGGATTGGGACCCAAGGCTGGCTCCAAGGTCTTTTTCTACTTATTATGCAAATGGCCTCCTAAAATCAGAACAGTTCCTAACTATAGGAGACAAATACTGCAGGAAACTATGACTCTTCTGCTAAGACTGAAAAGATGCTTCCCGTCATAGCTATCAGGGAAATGCAAACCAAAATGACAGGGAGATACCATTCACCAGTCAGAATAACTAGAATGAAAAACCAACACCAAATGTGGACCGTGATGTGGAGCCATGAGGACTCTCTCCTTCTAAAAATCATCTCAGAGAACTCTTGGACAGAGTAAGTATTTCAGTTACCTGTACCCCTTCTTGATGACTCAGCATCCCACTACTAGAGAAGAAAAGGGAGAGTATATGGCCATTAAAAGACACAGAAAAATCTCCTGCCTTTATTAGTAAGTGCTAAAAATCAGAGCACCCACATATTCATCAACAGGAGGATAGGTGGACAAGTTGTGACGAAGCCACACATTGGGTTAACATTCAGCTACAAAAAGAGTGTTATGGGTGTTATCTGTGACAGTACAGAAGACGTCAAAGAATATGCTAAGCCCAGAAGTGAGGCACATGAGGACAGAGTCTACAATTCTAACTGTAAAAGTCCAATGCTAGATACACTAATCTCTAGTGCTGGAATGGTAGGTATCTGTAGGGTAAGAACTGAGTAGAAAGGAAGAAAAAGGAAACTTCTGGAACAATGGCAGGATTTTTTTGTATATTGATTGTGGTCGTTGTATAGGTGACATTTGGGCCAGACACATTGACTTGTATACTTACGACTTATAACTCTCATTCTATAAAACATAGGCCTAAGAATATTAATAGCTGTAGATTCCAAACAGTTGCTTTGCCATCCTTGCTTAATTCCTTTATGTATGGGATGATCATTGTTGCCAGTGACAGTGGTTGCTTGACTTGAAGAAACCCCTAAGAACCATGGTGAACTTTATGTAAACTTGTGCACCTCCTTGTGTGGATGAGTGACTTGTCCAAAGCAGAGTGTCTTATGACTCATGGGGGAGCAAAGTGACTTGATAGTCACATTGCCATCAGAGCAGATGGCAGAACTAGACAAGGGCTGGGATTCAGGCAGATGTAGGTTGGAATCCTGGCTCCAGAATTCCCCATCTACTAGACCGAACAAAACGCACAGCTTCTTGTCACCTTACCTGTAGGTGAGGGACAGAATGCCCAACTCACAGATTCTGCAGGAGACCAGAATGGGACATACATGCAGACTGTGACATGTAACAGTTAGAGGTAAACTGAGGGTATCCTTGTTGTGTTCTAGAGTATTCAACTCAGAAATCCAACAGACAGTTCCCAGAACATGCCCCTTAACACCATTGCCCCACTAAATGAACAAGCCAGTATGCAATATATAAATTGGACTTGGTCCTGGGTTTCCATCTTTCATACTACCCACAAGATTATTATTTCTTCCCATTCCTACCAGTATCTCCCAGTCCTGCCTGTCTCCTTAGCTCCCTAGCAAGGGCCAGGCTTTCAGAAGCCAGTTTCACATGATTGAGATGAGACACTCTACTTATTCTACTTACATTCTCACGATCTGGGTGACTTCAAGATAGCTTAAGACCTCAAGTGGAAATGCATGGAGAATCAGAATGCAGGCCAGGGAAAATGTGCCCATCTCTCTTGGGTGTTGAGTGTGGAGTCTGTGCCAATCTGATACTCTCAGTGCATAAATACAGCATTCCTATAAAGGAGATAAGCTCCCAGAAGAGCCCAAGTTGTAGCATGTACTATAACAGTGTCCTCCTCTGACCCCTGTACCTAAGAAAAATTTTGGACAGTATCTCATTTAATTGCTACCTTTCACACCTAAGAGTTTGCTATGACACCAAAAACATCATCTACCTTTCCAGGCCTTGGTCAGGCAGATCTGGGAACAGAAGTCGATTTGCCAAGGACACATGACTCCTGCACATGGCCATGGCCAGAGTCCAGCTGCCTGTCTTCTCTTTAATTGGCATCAGTTCAGATCAGGCCTTGTTCAGCCCTGGGACATGACAGTTTCTTACTGTTCTGGCATCTAGCATCACCTTTCCTGAGTGAAGCTAGCTACTCTCTTTTGGGACATTCTCTGGACCGGGGGTGCCCACATTTACTGAAGTTCAACAGATCTGAGTTCAGGCCTTGAACCACCTCAGACTTCTCACACACTAGTAACAATTCTTGTTTGTTTTCCCAAGGATTTAATGTGGCAACTTGTCTGAAAAGTTTAGGTCCTTACGACAAACACACTGGCTACTGTTCATCTTGTATTTTCTAATTATAATAAATTTTGTGTTGTTCTCCAATTGTTGCCTCTAGGAAGAAAATCTTGAGTCCTACATTAGACTGTCACTTCCGTGAGAAGGAAGACAGCATATATATTCTATTGATATGTTGCCCATTGTATGGAGGGTAGGACTGGGGTTTGGAGACCCTATCAATAACAACTTAGGAAGGGATTAGAGGTGACTTCTAGGAAACTTGGCTTGCTTCTCCATGTACCTATATTTATGTCATGGGCAGGTGATCTGAGCTAGTCTTGTATTGTGATGCTCTTTCCCGTAATGTCGCACTGGGGACATGTTTTCTACAAGCAGATGGATGTTTGTATGTGTGGCAGCTTCACATTACAATTTTTTTTTTCCCAAAGCATTTGTTTCTTTTCAGGAGTTCCAGGCTCAACAAAGACTGTTGGGATATTAGTTGCTCTCTCCCTTTCTGAAAGAGGACAAAGGATCAAGGCATTGTTTTGTAGATTAAAAGGATTCTGTTTACCCTCCTCACAAGCTCAGTTACAGGTCTTTTATTACTGCAGGAAAGATGGCCATCTCTCCTGAAAGGGACACAGAATCAGGTGACAAAGAGATGAGGCCAGCTGGATCTTTGCAAGAAGTGTCCTTGGGTGATCCCGGCTGTATTGTGAGATGAGAGGAATGTCCTCATTGCTGAGAACATCAGAAGGTGATGGGACTCATGCAAGGTTATGGAATGACATCCTCAGGTGTCCTAGGGGCCAGTCTTGTCTCCCTGTGGTCTGTTGGCAGCTTCCCTGGCTCAGACTACTCAATGCCTGGGAGAAGGGCTCTGTTGTAGGTTGTTTTGCTTTTTTGGGGGAGGGGAGCCCGCCACCCAGCTCCCAAATAAAATCACACATGGAGGCTTATTCTTAGTTATAAATGTCCGTCCTTAGCTTGGCTTGTTTCTAGCCAGCTTTCCTTACCCCATCTACCTTTTGCCTCTGGGCTTTTCCTTTTCCATTCCTGTATACCTTTTTTAAATTTTTTACTCTATGGTTTGCTGTGTAGTTGGGTGGCTGGTACCTGGGTCCTCCTCCTTCTCTGGCTCCTTTTTCTTCCTCCCAGATTTCTCCTTTTATATATTCTCTCTGCCTGCCAGCTCTGCCTATCCTTTCTCCTGCCTTGCTATTGGCCATTCAGCTTTTTATTAGGCCATCAGATGTTCTAGATAGGCAAAGTAACACAGCTTCACAGAGTTAAACAAATGCAACATAAACAAAAGTAACACACCTAAAAATAATATTCCACAACAGGGCTCCTTTTAGCTGAGCCTGGGAGACCATGGGGCCTGAGTATTGCCCTGCTGAGGCTGTAGCAATGCCACTGACCAACCACTTAGCACTTAAGATGAGCTGGATCTACTTATCTCCTTGGGGAGCGATGCTAATCACTTCTGCATACATGCATGTGTGTAAGTGTGCATTCAATAATTCATGCACGTGTAGGTCACAGGTCAATGTTTAGTGTCTCCTTCTTTTGCTCTCTAATTTTTGACACAGGGTCTCTCACTGAACCTAAGTTCCCTGATTGACTAGACCAGCTAGCCAGTGGGCCCCTGGGAGGCTCTTCACTCCTTACTCCTCTCCCTAGCACAGGGATCAGAGTAGCACTCCAAAATGCCCAGCTTTGTCCATGGCTGTGCTAGTCTGAAATCGGGTCCTCAGGCTTCCTGTGGCACCTCTGAGCCATCGCTACAACTTTAGGAACCACTTTTGCATCTCTTTTAGAGTCGGTAGGACAGGATCTTTTTGGTGTCGCTAAGTTTGTTCCTTTGCTATGGCCTCCAGGATGTCACAGGCCTGTGGGAGATGCAAGAGTCCAAGACCAAGAATTCCAGGACGCAAACAGAACCCTAAAGAATTCCCTATACCCATTTCTACTGCCCTAACGTTGCTATAGTCTCAAAGACAAGACAGCTCCCCAGGACTCTCTTCTGTCTGTTCTCTCCAGAATTTTACCTGTTGCTTTTCTCTGGCATCTCTTGGAATAGCTATGAAGCCAAATTAAAATGCAAAGAGTACAGGGGCGGGAGGGGGAGTTTTGAAATGCTCTCTTTGCTTTTTGGTAACATTCACTCCAGTGTTAAAAAATCAATTCCTTGTTAAGCCAGGATCCTCCCCTTTCTTCCAGGTCTCATTCTTACCTCAGGAGGTATATAGTCTTAAAATATGGATTCCTAGGGGAGGGCTCTGTTCTTCTGGGTACTGTCACATCATCCCTAGACCTCTGCCAAGGGGCTCTTCTTAGCCTGATGTCCATCTCCTCGCTCTTTTGGACCACTGATATGTTTCCTGGGTTTCCAGAGTGGTGCAGGTGGGGAAGAGAGGCAGGGAGGGTATGGATAGGGAGGAAGGGCTTCCGGGATGCTGTTTCATTGCTACAGGCATGGTGGAATGAGAGGGGGCAGAGATGGGAGTGACTGAGTCCCCGACAGGCCCAGGAGGACCATTCCAGTGCCCCTGAGTTTGTGCCATTTCTTTTCCTTCCTGGCTCCCTGGTGAAATGAAGCTTGTCCGTTTCCCTTCCTTCCCCATCCCCCTAGTCCAGGTAGGTTTAGTTCTGGAGTGGAGACAACCCAAGTCTTCCTTCTAAAAATGTTTGTTGTGACCTTCAAGTAACTCAGAAGCTCCCCAAGTGTCACATTTCTTCTTTGAACAGTGCCTGGGTCTGTCTCGCATGGTAAGGCATGCAAACACAAGAATGTCCATGAGAAATGATGTGCAACCATAGAGCTCTCATAGAAAGTTATGCTCTACAGGGCACTGTGAGACTGCTCTTCTCTCTTTATCCCCCATTACAGCTGCCTGTGGGACCCATATCCATTCAGTCAAATGACTTCACAACTCCTGAGTAGAGTTGAGTACAGATCATCAGGCAAGGTAGTGCGACTGTCCTCATCACACACCAGGAAACAATTCCTTTCTTTTTCTTCTTTTCTGTTTTGTTTTCAGGCTTCAGAGTCAGAAAGTGCATAACCTTACAGGAAGAATGAAAGGCACAGCTTAAGCTTTCCCACTCTGTGCTTTTCCATCTGAACTCGGTGAGCAATGGAAAACTTCCAGCAATCTGAGATGGAGTGGAGGGGAAAAAAACGGGCCTTTCAAAATGGGTGGATAAACCAGGCGATATATGAAGACAGAACAATGCTAAAAGGTGAGGATTAAATCCATGCTTCGGTCCAAAGTCTGCATGACCCTCCTAAGGGGACTGCCACACTTAGCTTCTACTACTCCTTAAGTAATTTGTCCCTTGGGCACTACGAAACTTCAGACCAGGGACAAAGTTTAACAATCCAATCTGACTCAGTTGGGTCATTGTCAGAGTCTGTCCTCGGGGCCAGCAACACAGGGGACAGCTAGATAGAAATGCAGGTTCTTGGGCGCTGCCTCAGCCTTACTGAATTCCATCTCTGGGGATGGAGTCCCCAAATCTAAGAATGCCTTCTAGATGACTCTAACATTTTTAGAATGCAGTCCTGATTCATTCTTTTTCTCGGATAGAGCGGAACTCAATGACTGATATCCCCAGATGCAGCATTTTGGGTATGTTGGGCAATTTAATCTAAAAGGTCTTAAGTTAGGCTCATAATTTAGGTTCCTCTGACCTTCCTTTGTCTCCTCCCCTTCTCTAGTAGAAAGAGATTTTCTACAAAGGTCTCTCATCTTCCTAAGGACCCATCTGCCCAAAGAGAATTAGAATGCCCTTCAGACTGCACACATAGCTCCATTAGCCAGAGAAAACTAATCTCACCTCCCAGGAAGACAGGCTGAGACTGGTAAACACACCTGGATGGACTTTTCATCATAGACCATTGTTTGGTCCACAGAGAATCTTTTCCAAACCATCGTCTCTTATACAGACCAAACAGACTGTCACAGGCCACAGAGTACTCTCCGAGCCACACCACTGAGTTTCCCTGAAAGTCATTTACTGTTTTTCTACAAACTTTCTCCATTTCCCCACTCTCCCCGTTTACTACCAAAAAGGAGTTTGTCAGTTTCTGGATCACAGTTAGTAAATACGCTGTGACTGCCTCCATGCTTGTAATAAATGTGCGAATCTTCCCCCCAGCTTTCTTCTTGTCAGTTGAGACCAGCAATTCCTCAAAGGGGTGGAGGGGAATTTCCCTTCAATTCTACAGTTTCATATAAGATAGATGCTCTTCTGTCTCTACTTGAATATTTCTAGATACAAGGAGCTCACTGCTGAACGAGGCATCTGGTTACAATCCCTAACAATTGGATATGTCCTCACGTCAGTGAGATTAATCTAACTTCCGTGACTTCCACCTGCTGGCCTTGGCGCGAGCCTGTGAATGCAACTCAGAGTTATAGCTGACTCGGGATCCCTGGAAATTGGGCTAATTATCCCCATAGTAGGAGTTTGGTAAAAGTGAATACAAGAGGCTAAACTGGGAGGGAGGCCAGCGCCTCACATTTTCCTTTCAACCAAATAAAACAGCAAGATTAAGGGCTGTCCCCGGCATTTGTGAGATTATGATAAATATCAGTGTTAATAACAACAGTGACAGTAATAATTACCCACGGCTCGATTTGGATGCAGGTCAAGAAACCATCCAGATCAAATTACACGTAAGAAAAATATGTGTGTTCAGTGTTGGGAATGTTCTCAAAGAGGAAGAAAAATGGATGCTGTGAAGCAATTTACCTTCTAGGGGGAAATAACCACTCCTTTGCATTCCAAACAGATCATGAGAGAGAAACCGAGATAAGTTTCCCTGGCAGGATATGCCCCGGCTGAGGTCTCAGCTGTCTGACTTGGTGTGTCTACAGTAAGAGGGACGGGTGGCTGGCTGGCAGTCATCTTTGTCTTGGCCTCCCCACAGCAGGCACGCTTTTGGTCGAGGATACTTGTTTAGTCAGAATTGACTAGTAGAGGTCTTTTCAATGGTTTCGGGTAGAGGGGACGAGGGAGAGGGTGGCATTCCTGTAAAAGGCTCCTAGACGGTGCTTTTGTTAAAAAGCATAGACCTTTCTCTTGGGCCTAAGAACATCCTGAAAGTCTGACGCAGCTGTCTTCGTCTGTGTCCGTCTCCTTTGCCTTGGCTCAGACTCCTGCAGGATTCTGCACAGGCATGTTAATCTTCCAGGGAGTGTCTACTTAACCTTTATCTTTCCCCTTCAAGGCTGAAGCACCAAGATAAGCCATTGTCCTAAACGTGCAGTCACGTAGGATTCCAGGAAGAGCAAAGCATTGCAGGATAGAGCCACAAAGTGTCTCAGCCTCCCCCCACCCCACACACCCCTCCCGTGGCTAGGCTGTAATCTGAGGCATAAGTAATCATCTCTGCAGAGGCAGCCTGTCCCTTCAAGCAATAAGGACTTTGGGGGGACCACCACAGAGAACAAGTGTTGAGACAATGACCAACGAGACCCCACCTTGACCAGCTCTTGCTCTTTGCCCCAGTTCTTCCTGTGTTTAACCTAAAGCTCAGGGGGAGGAGGAATGAGACCCCTTTATTTGTGCTTCTTCCCAGTGGACCAGTTACATTTCTCCTCAGTTTTTCTCCAATATTTGTCTCTTTAATCGGCATTGGGTCTGGTGGCTGAACCATCCTCTGGGTGCTAGGGGAGCCCACACATTACAGCATTCCCGCAGCAGATTCCTCCTGCAGACAGGCAGGGAGCCAGTGGCCTTGGCGTTGACTTCTGTCGCCCCTTGCTCTGCTCTGTGCATCCTCAGCCTCTTCTCCTCTGGCACTAAGGCACAAGCATCTCCTGGCATTACCAGAGCCCTCACAAGTGATTTTTTTCCTCCCCCAAATTTGAACCTGGAGAGTGTTTACTTCCCGTTGCACCCCAGGGACCCGCTGATTTTTCCCATTACTGTAAATTGCTGCTCTTGGGTGCTTTGCATTTGTTATTAAGATGCAATCAGGGTTGCCTAACTGATTAACAGCCTCGCCCTCAGCCCCCCATCCCCCACCCTCCACCCCTCACACCTGACTGGGAGGGAAGGCAATGAAAACAGCCTGGGTGGCTGTCAGGGGCAAGTGGGTTCTTGTGGGCAGCTGGGGAGCTGAGAATATCAGGAAGAAGCCAGAGAGCACTGGGTTCCTCCATGGGTTCCTAGCACATAGAGAAGAAACCTTGTGCCTCTCGGGTTCCTGGGAATTGAGGTGTCTAGGCCCTGTCACAGCCTCTAGAATAATGGTAGCTGATGGCTGTACCAGGCAGAGACCAGCCTGAGCCAGGCCTTCTGATGACTAAACACCTAGCATATTTTTGGGCAGAGTGGCAAGTTGCAAAGCTGAATGGGGAAGGGAAAATGTGGGAGATGCCAGCCTGCACTAGATCACAAATCAATCGGCTTGGTGGGGAGCAGCTGCCAGCCCTCCGGAACACCCTTCTCCCTGCCCTGCCCTGTCTAATCTGCCCAGGCCCTATCTGCTGCTGCCCATGCTTGGAGCCATCAAAGTGCACACAGGCTTTGTGGGACACAAAGAACCAAATCCTGGACTCCGCCTCAATTTTTAAGGACATCTGAGACCCTGTGACCCTTTCTCTGACTTCCTTTGGCTTTTCGCGTGCTTGTTTGTTTTGCAATGCTGGGGACTGGACCTGAGACTTTTGTGAATGCAAAGTAGTTTAAACATCACCATTTTCCTTACAGGATCTATCTTAGCTATTCCCAACCGCTAGGTGAGAAAAAGAACCACTTGCCTCTCCGGGGACCATCCCCACCCCCACCCCACCCCCAGCGCCCCGCCCCACCTGATCATGGAACATGGAAAGTTTACAGAGACACCGAAAGTGAGAGGGGACTTGGACGATCTGTAGCACCTGTCACAAAAGGCAAGTGTTAAAATGTGATGATTGCCTGGGCGAGCTTCCACGGCCCTCCATAGACATCCTTTTAAAACCCAACTCAGACCTACAGCCATGGCTTGCAGTGAGAAACTCTGTTTTGTGCCACCTGAGTTTTGTTAACTCTCCTGCCTGTGTTTCAGGAAGGGAGGGGTGGCCATGACCGGGTGGGCTAGTGTTCCGACACCAGATGCCTTGAAGAGACGGCCCTGCTGCATTCCCCCCCTGTCTGATTTCATGGGGCTATCTGAAGAACACAGAGCTGTGCACAGACTGCTAGGAACTCGGCTTTCTCTTTCTTCTGCTTGGTGAAAGTGATGAATAAGGCAAAATATTTTTTTAGTATAATGGATTTTGACACCATTAAAAGGATTGGATAATATCTACCTGGGGATTACAGCTGACTTATTCTCATGGAGAAAAACACAAATGTATGTTTATATTCAATAATTCCAGCATTGATGAAGGAGGGGCTCATAAGACTCCACTGGTAGCTGAGGAACTATCAGGAATTGATGGCTGTGGGAAGGTGAGAGCCATTTTTCTTTAGAGTGTGGCTGCTGGTGGGAGAGCATGTACATGCAGGCCAAGCTAACCGAACGCGGTAGGTTATTAGTACAACAACAAGAGAGTATAGAAGGTGGGAGAGGTATGATAACATTGTATAAATGTATGTCAAAGAATGAATTGAAATGTATTTACAAATTTAGAATGTGCATGTATCAGAAGGGCATAGCCACAAATGCAAAAGTAGCAGGGAGGGAATGCAAGCAAAGGATGTGACTATTCACGTGGGGATTCTGGGGAGGCGCTGCCAAGTGAAGCTCACAGATAATAGAGAGAAGAGGTAGAATGAGGCGGTCAGTAGGTAACACCAGCAGAGGGGTTTTAAAAGAGAATAGTTTATAAACTCTGTGTGTGTGTGTGTATCTGTCTGTCTGTCTGTGTGAATATATGCTACATGTGTGTGGCCCAAGGAGTCCAGAGGCACCGAATCCACTCCAGCTGGAGTTGCAGGTGTTTGTGAGGGCCTGAGGTGGGTTCTCTGGAAATGGAAATTGGGTTTTCTGAAAAAGCAATATTCACTCTTAACCACTGAGTCATTTCTCCAGCTCCGTATTAGGAATTGGATATATTATTATAGATTCTACCGTGTCACAAATGAGATGATATCAGCAACTTCATGTCAATACTTAGTAATTTATATAAAAAAATAGTTCACATAAAGTCAAGGCCTAGAAGTAGGAATTCTGTAAATGGTCAAAATTTTTTAAACTTGATTTTTTTATTTAAGAAAACCTCAAGGTGACTCCAGCCCAGATGATTCCATTAGAGAATCTTTTCCAAAGTTTAGTAAACACATTATATGATCATATACAATTATTCCAGAGAATAGGAAAACAAAAGATAATTTAAAAATTTGTATTAGGTCAGATATAATTCAAACTGAAGTAAGGGAAACTGTAAGACAGACGCTTCAGGTAGGCAATTTTAAAAATATATACATTTTAAGTCCTCTTTTGAAGTGTTAGCACATCAATTCCAAAATAAGGAGCATTTGATTTGTGACCACATTAGCACAGGAGTGCCCTGGTTAAAAGACATCCCTAGGCATCGGAGTCAAATATCCACACAGGAAGTAATATCTTTGTTCCTATCTTATATCTATAATCAGGTTTCAGGGAAATTAGAAATGTGTTTATGACGGTAAATCTTGACTGTCAAGTTGACTGAAAACACCCCCAGGCAGGTGTGTGAAAACATTTCCAGAGTGGTTTAAATGAAGAGGAAAGACCCGTTCTGAATGTGGGCTGTCCGGAGTGTGACCTACCATTCTGTGGGCTGGAGGCCCAGACTGAATTTTAAAAGAGGAAAAGGGAGAAATTGAGATGAGCACCAGTGTCCATCTCTTTGGGCTTCCCGATAGCGGACACGATATGAGCAGCTGCCTCGGGATCCCACTGCCATGCCTCTGCCACCAAGATGGGCTGTGCCCTGACACCCTGAACAAAAATAAATACTTCCTCCATTGAGTTGTCTCTCCTCAGGTATTTGGCCAGAGCAAGGAGAAAAGTCAGTAATGAAGTGTGAAGGATAAAGTAATTCAAGTTCTACCTAGATGCAAAACAGGAATTATCTTCATAATGTTAAGGAGGGCAACTGTTTCTTAGACAGGCCATAAAGAAAGTAATAAGCACAAAGGAAGTAAAAATGTTGACTATATAATAAAATAAGAACATGTATTCATGGAAAGAATAAATGACTGGAAACAAAACCAGAGCATAAGGAAGTATGCTGGACAATTCATCTACAGGACACAGATTTGCTATCCAAAGTGGATGAGCAATCTTATTAGCCAACAAGGAAAAGACAGTTCGTGGGGATATGTAAGAAACAGGCATGTCAAGAAGAAGCTACCCAAATGGCTGGATGCATTTGTAAAGGTATCACGAGTCTTCTGGGAAATGAAATTTAAGGCATGACAGGACACCTATGGTAATGACTGAAATTAACAAGGCCATCGATGCTAAGTGTCAGTGGGTGTGTGGGACTGTGCGAAATACCATATCCTGCATATGGACTGTCACACTCTGTAAATTAGCACAATGCAAAAAGCTGAACCCCCCATACACCTGACAGTCAGAAACTCACCTCTGAGTTTGCTGAGCAACTGCCTGCCATCTTTCATCATCCTCCAGCTCTGCTCTTGCGGATGCCCAGTGGGGCCCAGGGGAGCAGCACACCCTCCCGCCCTCTGCCCCGCCTGCCCGCTTCCCATTGCTGAATTTGTGATTGTGATTGCTATAGTGTCACTGTTTGCCCTGGGCTGCTTGTGACCATTTCCTTGTTGAAGCAGCACAGCTCCGATGACCTCAGGAGAATGAAGTTGATAACAGTCCCTTTTGAAGGGAGAGAAGGAGGGTCATGACTCCCCAGGAGCCTTCATAAGGAAGTGAAGGTCCAAAGAAGCAATGCTGTGCTTAGATATGATGAAGAGAAGACTGCAGTAGAGAATCATGTGAACAGAGATGCTCTGGTCTAGTGACAATACCTTTGGGTGAACCTAAGCAAGGACTATGGTTTAGAGCAGTGATTCTCAACCTTCTTAATGCTGTGGCCATTTAATACAGTTCCTCATGTTGTGGTGACCCTCAACCATAAAATGATTTTGTTATTACTTCATAACTGTACTTTTGCTATTGTGATGAATAATAATGCAAATATCTGACATGTGAGATATCTGACATGTGACCCCTGTGAAAGGGTTGTTTGGTCCCCAAAGGGTCTAGACCCACAGGTTGAGAACCACTGGTATAGAGTCTCTCCAGGCACAAGGAGGGCTTTGTTCTGGAAGGCCAAGGTGCCATGTTTAACCCCATCAGTGCCCATTCTCCGCCCATGGTGCTATTTTCTTGGAGTTTTTAAGTTGCAGCCTCTTCCGAGGGGCCAATGACATGGCATATCCTCCCATTCTGGCTGGTGTGAGATGTAGTTTGCAACTGAGGTGGTAACATGTGAATGGTGTGCATGTGTGTATTTGTCTTCACACGTGTGTGCAGGTGCACATGTGTGTGCATATACGAAGCATGGGAGTTGGCATTTACGTCTACTTTGATTGCTTTCCATTTTACTTATTGGGGAAGGAAGGGCCTCTTGTTAAATCCAGAGCTTGCTGACTGGCTAGTGTAGCTAGCCACCTTGCTTCAGGGATCCCCTGTCTTCCAAATGCTGGGATTACAGGTGGCCACCATACTTGTTGGGCTTTTATGTGGATCCTAGAGATCCAGACCCCAGTTCTCATGTTTCCATGATAAACACATTATCCACTGAGCCATCCCTGCCCTGCCACCAAGGTTCTAAAGCATTTTTGCTTCTATCTTGGTTCTTACAAAACCTTTAGGATTTTTTTATTGCTCTATTTGCCTCCTGGCTCTCTCCATACACAAAGGCCTTGTCTGTGAATACTGGTGACCAAGCACACCCCAAGATTTCCCTTCCATCTCTGTGTTTAATGTTGGGCTTTATCATGAATTGCAAAGAGAAAATTAATAGTTCAGGTTGCCTTTGATACCTGCTGTTCAGATACCAAGGTGTTACCTCGTATTCCATGCCCGTTCAGACACTGACTACATGTTGCCCCAGTGAGGAATGCTTTGGGCTGCAAGACACAAGCCCCAACCATCAGAGGCCTACTCAGTAGGTTTTTGTCTTTTCCTTGGGAAATGTGGACCTAGGTAGAAGCTGGTGTTGCTGAACTGCCCAGTGGAATCCCGATGGAGCCAGGGTTTCTCTGTGTTCACTCTGACCTCCTGTTCTTGCCATCTCGTGATTGCAAAATGGCTACTACAGCCCAAAGCACCATAGTCATGCACAGTATGTGAACAAAGGGAGGAAGAGATGGCAAGGCTCGAATACCCTCAGCTGTCTCTTCATACAAAAGGAGGGCCTTCCCATTCCTGACCTCTGCCTTCAGCAGGCTCCCCCTGGAAACACCTTGGCTAAAACCAACCCAGAGTAATAACCTCCTACAAAACACAGTGAGAGTGAGTGCCTATCTACTCAAGCGGACTTTCTTGGCCAACACATAATGACAGTCATTTTAAACTTCAGATGCCAGCAAAGATGTTGTATGGTGTATCTACAGCCCTAAATCACCCACAGCTGGGGTCATCTTTCTTTGGGAACATCTAATCTATCTATCTATCTATCTATCTATCTATCTATCTATCTATCTATCTATCTATCATCTATTGATCTAGATAGATCTTCCCCACACAGCCTATGAAATCATTTGCTTGGTTTTTCCATGTTTGCCGTCAAAAAAATGAGCTCTTCCCTCAGTAAATATAACAATTTTCTAATAAAAGTGCCAAATTATTTCATCGAATGCTGACTTAGAGTCTCCTGTCTGTGCTTTATTTGAATATCCTCCCTGCATCCCTCCCTATGCCATCCTAGAAGGTCTGGGAGTCAGGACACAAGAAGTCGATCTCTGCTCAGTCAAGTATCTGATTAATACAGACACTGTATGCAAGCTGCTGGCTTCCTGAAAATTAGAATCTGATAGAGCATACTCACAGCTTTTGGGTGGTGTCCGGTCACTTTTCCTAAATCTCCCTAAACCTAACAATACAACCTGTTAGGTGTGGTAGGATACTTTTTATTTTTTTAAATATTTTGAGACTGTTACTATTTTTTCCTCCTTTCTTTAGGTCTCAGCATCCCGCCCTGGACTTCAGTGCTTCTTGGCCACTCTTCATAGGGGCAACACACAAATCCATCCGAGAAAGTGGCAGGCTGCTGGCTGTTTATGCTAGCATCAGATCTGCCGACAGTGAACACTGTAGTCTGGACATGACACCTCTCATGGACAGCAGAGCACTTTGTGTCTAAGCGGTTCTGTGGACGCTCTTTCCCTACCCCTGCCAGCTGCGTTCCCATTCTCTTCCGCAACATTTTACAGCAAGCGTAGTGTGTCAGGCTTCGATTCTAGACTGTACTTCTTGACATCGCACAAACGGGCTAATTGACAGGCTGTATTTGGGTTTGTGCTACTTGTATTTCTCACATGGGGAAATAGACAAAATGTGTTGAAAATCGCTGCTGTCCTGTGACAATTTCAGTCCAAATTTTCTACAACTCTGCTTCAACTTTCAAGATGTCAAAGGATAAAGTAGTGAAGAGCTTGAAGGCTGAAGGACAAACCAGGCACAGGAGGGAGGCTTAGAACATTCCAGGTCTGCTAAGGGAGAGAGGGTGAGGGGCCCGCACATAGGACTGCAGAACAGAGAACAGAGAGGAAATAGAACTATGATGGTCAGAGCCCGAGGGATGGGCATCCTGACCTATGCTTTTGTTATCAGTGAATCAGTTCCAACACCAAAGTCTGTGGCTGTAGCAGTCACCAAAAGCTGCCAAGGCAGCCACAAGATCCGACTAGTTACAGAGGGAGTCAGGTTGTTATAGAGGTCCTGTTAGCATGTAAATATCTTTTCAACCCCCACCCCTGTGTGTGCACACATACACATGTGTGTGCACATTTGTGGAAGCCAGAGGACAGCCATGGCTATAGTTCCTAGTTCCTTGGGTGCTGACTACCTTCAGTTTTGAGACAGGATCTCTTCACTGGCCTTGAGCTCCCCAGGTAGGCTAGGCTAGCTAGCCAGGAAGTGCCAAGGATCTACCTGTCTCCACCTCCCCAGCACTGGGATTACACGTGCATGCCACCAGGCCTGGCCTGGCTTTGTATGTGGGTTTTGGGGAAATCAAGCTCTGGTCTTCCTGGGGCAAAGCAAGCACTTTCCTGGCCGCCATCGCCTCAACCTTCTTTTCAATTATGCTACCCAAGGCTCAGCTCACGGGAGCTTTATGTTTTTGGTTTTGATGTTACTAAGATGTCTTTTAATTGTTTGCGTTTTTAAAAGTGATTTCATTGAGGTACAATTCATGTGCTGCAATAGTTTGGATCTAGAATGTTCCTTAAAAGTCCACATGTTATACACTTCACCCATTGCCCATGGAGGTGGTAGAAGGTGGTAGAAACTTTTGAGAGGGGACTTAACGTGCGGCCTTAGGTCACGGGCAGTGCATCCTTGTAGCAGACTATAGAGCCCTGGCCTTTTCCTCTCTTGCTTTTCCAGGAAGCCTTGAGGTGACTGGGCCCCCACCCATGTGGCACGGCCACAAAATGCTGTCTTACCACAGGCTAAACAATCGTGGACTGAAACCTTCAAAGCTGTAAGTCAAAATAAACCCCTTCCCTTTATTTCAAGTACTTTGTAGCGGTAATGGAATGCTACTAGTATGGATATCACCCACTGCACCCAATTACACAATTCACTGGCCTTTGGTATATTGCAATATTAATCTTTAAAACATTGTGGCAAACATATATAATAAGAAAGTTCACCATTTTAACCAGTATTTTTAAATTTTCACTATATTTTAAATTGCCACTAATGATTATATACTTACATTATGGGGGTACAGTATGATGTTCTGATATTATACAATGTGCAATTAGCATATCTGTCCCCTTAAACATTCATCTCTTCTTTGTGGTAAGCATATTCAAAATCCTTTCTCTTCTAGTTATGGTGAAATATAGTGCCACATAATACTGTTAACTGTAGTCACCTATAAGAGTCGCGTCTCTTGTAAGGACAGATGCCATTAGATTTAGGGGCATCCTGGTAGTCCAAGATCATCTCATCTTAAGATCCTTAACTTAATGACATTAGCAAGGCCTCCCTCCCCCAAATAAGGCCACATTCACGGTTCCTGACTTTAGGACATAAACACATCTTACAGGGCTATGACCTGTATTTGACCCATGATTTCTCTTTAGCTGTCAACAGTGGAGAATAAGTCACCCAAAAGGTAAGACCCAGGTCTGTGCCACCATATAGAGTAGCAATGATGGTGGAACTAAGTACCAAGCCTGGTGCCAGATCTGTCATATTTGGGTAATACAGACATTCGTCTCAGGGTGTGACCTCAGGATGCAGTCCCACATCATAGATTAGGCATCCCATTGGGTATATTCTCCCTAGTGGGACCACAGCATCCTTTGGGAGAGACACTTGCTTTCTGGCATTAAGGTGCCATATCTACCCACGTGGAGAGTGCCTGGCCTTGAGCAGAGGTTTGGGACACTGTGGCTGAGAGGCTGGAGGAAGACCTGTCTTGGATTTCAATAGTTCCTCTTTCTCTCTGAGCATTGCGAACCTGGAGTGGAGACAGAACCTGCCTGTCCTGACTTCCCAGGTGGTTTGTCTGCCCATGTCTTACTAGCCTTTTATTTAACAAGGCACAGTCCTCTCTGGAGGAGAGAGCTTGACTAGCTGAAAGGCTGGAGAAGGGAACACT
>CABHPH010154774.1:0-21492 GCA_902168325.1 Peromyscus nudipes
ATTTAGATTAGAGGCCACTTCCGGTTCTGCCCAGCCGTTGGGAGAAACAGCCCCCCTCCCAGGAATGGGTACCTTTGGAGTCTTGGCCACAAGGAACGTAGGGTTTTATTGAAACCCCAAGGACAGGCTGGGGCCACAGCTCAGATGGTACTCCATTTGCTTTGCGTGCCCAGAAGCCTTGGGTTTGAGCCCATGTGCAACATAAACCTGGTGTTTGCACACACCTGTAATCCCAACACTCTGGAGGGGGAGACAGGAGGACAAGTTCAAGGTCATTCACAGCTACCTGGATGAGTTCAAGGCCATCCTGGGATACCTGCGACAAAACAGTCCTTTGTGGTTCCCCCTCTGGGCCGTCTTTAAACCTGAGAATTCTGGATCTTATCTTGTTTGGGGCTCCACTGGGCCTGTGTATCTGCAGCCAGGACTCCTTTATTGGTTAGCCAGCATAAAATCTGGGAGTTTGTCTAAGGTGAGGGATGACCTAGGGGTAGGTACCAAGTCCCACTGTCTTGCTCCCTGTTCAGGTACTACCCCTTTCTGGACATCTAAAGCCATGCAGAAAATAGAGAATGCCATTCATATGGTGAATGGCAGGAGAGACAGTGGGCAGAGCTTTCTGAGCCCTCAAATGTACCTAGGCCTGCTGTCGTTATCACAACCATTGAAAGCCCAGCAACTCACCCATGAGCAAGCAAAGATGGAGGTCCCAGGCCTGTGTCTCCTGGGTAAAGCAGGCCCTGAGGGGGGGCGATGAGAAACCTTCAAGTCATCTGTGTTTAACCCAATAACCAACGGAGATGAGGATTACAAATCAAAGTGAACTCCAGACAGGAGGAAGTCAGTTTGGAGCAAGAAACCAGTGTGGAGGGGAGGTCACCAAGGGTCCCTAAAGCCTGACCTTGGAGCTGAGCCTAAAGGGGAGAGAGACCTGTCCCCACCCCCTGGGGGCAGGCATCAAGTCAGCCAGGTAGGCTCAGTGGAGATCATGGCTGCCTGAGGCTCTGGTGGGACCTCCTTGTGCCTGCCTCGATTCATAATCACGTGGTCACTTCCCACGTGTTGCTGCCTCCTTCAGAGCCAGGGTTGCATTAGCAGGCGTTGTTAACACTAGTCCCGTCAAGCCATCACACTTAAATTTGCTTTCTCTAACTGTTGTGGGCTGAAGTTGGGCTGAAAATCCTTGTCAGCTTTGCTCCGTCATGAGACGGGTGGCCAAGAACTTGAAACAGTGTGTGGTTGAACATGATCCACAAGGAGCAGTCATCTGTCATGAAACTGTGGTGACTATTCTTGGGAACAAAGGGGGAGGGGCCTAACACCACTGATGGAGCCCCGATTGTAAATCGGATGTTTTTTTGGATCTAAATGGAGGAAAATGTGAGGTGGTTTTCCAAGTGGCCTGGGAGCCAGAAGTGTGACACTGGCCCCTAACCACACCTGGATAGTCACTGAATGAATAGGACTCCTTCAGGATCTCTGAGATTTGGGGGAGCACACAAGGCCTCTCTGATCCACCCTTGTGCCATATATAACCTCACTTGTCAATCATAGTTCTCCACTTTGATCTAATGCTGCGAGATACTTGCAGGTTCTGGTCACACCCAATGCTTGTGGTCTGGTGTGGTTTGTCCCTCTTGGGTTCATGTTTGGAAGCCTGGTCCCAGGATGGTGATGTGAGACGCTATGAAACCGTAAGAGGTTGTGGCCTAGTGAGAAGTCATAGGTAGGTCCTGATGGGAATGTTCCCCTCAGAAGAGATTAAGATCATTCTCATGGGACCCTGGCTATCCTCATCAGATCAAGTGAACTATAAAACGAGCAAGTCAGCTACGGGTAGCTGAATGATAGAGCGCTTGCCTGCTGTGCACAAGGCCCTGGATTCCAACCCCAGCACCACTAAATAAAATCCCTCCAATTTAACTCTCTGGCTTCCTGGTTTGTGGGAAGTGTCTCCCTGTCACTCATTCCCACCACGATGTCATCACCACAGTGAGATATCATTAGGGGCCTTATCACAGCCACTACCATGATATACGTCCTTTAAGCCTTCAAGACTGAAGAAAACAAACCTCTCCCATTTATTAGTTATAAGAACAGGAAATGGACGGATAAGCACGATCACACCCAGGCCTTTGCCTGACTCGTTCCCTTTGAAACCACCCCCAGCTTTCCTCTTGCCCAGCTTGTGCCCCCTTGATCACATTCACCTCAAGAGAACCTTACTCATTTCTCTACCCCGGCATGAAGCACGCACGGTACCTGGCACAGGGGAACGTCTCCAGGGCGCGAATGAATGGCCCTTATTGTAGGCCAGAACTTGGAAAGCAGGGGGACTGGTATGACCAACAGCTGACCCTCATGACCAGGCCCAAGCAAACTTCTGAGAAGGCTATCAAGATATGTTTGCATATCTCTCATGGCGAAGCACGTGCTGTGGAGAAGTGGGTATGTGTGCCAAGATGGGGTATGCCTTCCTCAGGCATGTCCAGCTCTCTAGAGGATAGGAACTTACGAGGAAAACTGGGCATTTGGCCTCTCGCATGACTGAACAGTACTCTTTTAGATTTGGGGGAAAGGAAAAGTGCCCTGCCTACAGGCTTGGCTTCCCGGGAATTTCCAACACTGATTTTTCTAGATGTTTCCCAGTTCTTCCAGAGTCTCGGTCGTTGTTTAAAACTGACTTCTCCCAAAGGAAAGACTTGAAGAATTGCAGAGTTGCTGGACTGAACTTTGGACAGACTGAATCCAGCCCCCTCCCCTGGCCCATAACAAAGATTTCCAGCGGACCTGGCCCAGTGACCATCCTGCCCCCTGCTTCTGAGGCCTGCTGAATCCAGGCAGGAAGTTCAAATGCAAGTTCCCATCTGTGTGCCCCAGTCTAGAGGACCAGCATGTGGATTCCCGAAGCAAAAGAATAAGATAACCCCATTGTTCCTGTGCAGCCCCACTGGGAGACATGGGAGGGGCCTCAACTGGAGGGAAGCTGCCCTCTCTGGGAACAGCCATTGTCCTATGTTAGCTTTCCAGGGCTGTGACAAAATGCCAGAGGGAAACTTGATGGGAAGGATTGGTCTGGGCTCGTAGGTTTGGAGGTTTCATCCATGATCATCTGGCCGTGTGGCTGTAAGCCTTAGAACATGGCAGTAGAAGGGTGTGGTAGAAGGAAGCTACTCACATGATGGAATCCAGGGAGTGGAAGGACAGCCAGGAAGGACTTGGAGACAGCTGTGTCTTTCTAGGTCACACCCCTGGTGACCCACTTCCTTCATCAGGCCTCACTTCTCAATTCCCACCACCTCCCAAGGAGGCCATCAGATTATAAATCCATCAAGGGATCAGTTGATGGATTAGATCAGAGCCCTCAGGATCCAATCACCTCATCAGAGCCCACCAGGTGGGGACCATGCCTTTAACACACCAGCCTTTGGAACACTTCTCAACCAAACTGCAATAGCCTCTTATGGATAGAGATAGTCTTCTTCAGCCTTGGAAGGGATTGCCAGAGGCCAAAGAGGTAGGAATCCTTATTAGAAGAGCTTCAAGTCTGCTAAGTAGACTGCCCAAGGTCCCAAACTGAACCTCTTGTCCTGTAGTCCCCACTACCTACTAACAGCTCTCTCCAGTGTGACTGAAGAAGGACTTGGCCATAGGCCACACCAACACTTGGTAATAGTGTATTAGTTATACGTATAGGCAGGTTGATATAGTTTAAAATCCTTATCTCAATCAAACTGTATTCATCAGCATGCTAAAACCTTCAGGAGCCTGGGGTAGTAATGCAAGGTGTAATCCCAGAATTCCAGAGACTCAGGCAGGAGGGCTATGAGTTTGAGGCCATCCTTGGCTACATAGCAGAAACCGATCTAAAAAAAAAATTGAATAAAACTTTATGAATTTCAAATGGTAAAAATTTCAAAGTTAGTGGATTCCAGCTATTAGACCAGTGATTATTATTCAAAAAAAAAAAGACCAAGACATCTCCTAGCCAGGGGTCTGCATTATGATGTCACCCGGCTCCACTGTGGCATAAACACCCGCCGGCTGCCTTCATTCAACAGTCCTTGGTTGAGCATCTCCCCATGGTTAGGGTCTGTATATAGTGTGGCCAGCTCCTAAGTTTGACCTCAACACTGAGATGGGAGCCTTTGATGCACTAAACGGTCAGGTTGTGAATGATGTCAGAGACATGAGCAGATGTTAGGAGAGCTCCAGCGGATGACCTAGTGGGGTGGGTGTGAGTGATTGGCAGCCTCTATCAAGCAGAAGAGAGAGAGTCTTGAGCTATTCAGACAGAAGATTTGGCAGGGCCCGGTGTCCTGTATCTTGTAGCACCGTGTCCATATGCCTCTGCTTCTAGCATTTTCTGTCATACCCACCATGGCAGCCAGCTTTCTGTTTCTCTATCAAACACTGGAGCAAATCAGCTTTTGAAGAGAAAAGGTTGGTTTGGGCTCACAGTTTGGAGGTCTCGGTCTCTGACTGGCCCTGCTGCTTTGGGCAAAGCAATGCATCATGGTAGATGTGTGTGGCAAAACCAGCCACTGCATGAGTAGGAAGTGAAGAAAAAAAAAAGCAGCAAAGAGGGTCAAGGGCAGACTCTTAATGACCTCAATACTCCTTACTAGGCCCTGCCACTTAAAGATGCCACGTCTTCCCAGGAGTGCTGTGATGGGGACTACACCTTTATTCCCAAGACCTCTGGGGAACACCTAGATCCAAGCTGTAGCACCCACTTTACTTCAGACTCCTGAAAGATGCCATGAAAGTAAAGGCTAACAGACTGGTATGCAGTTGGTGCTCAAAAAAAAGTTAGTTAGCCAGGCAGTGGTGATACACACCTTTAATCCCAGCACTCAAGAGACAGAGGCAGGCAGATCTCTGTGAGTTCCAGGCTAGCCTGGTCTACAAAGCAAGTTCCAGGACAGCCAAGATGTTACACAGAGAAACTCTGTCTGGAAAAAAAAAAGTTAGTTGCGTGCATACACAAATCACATTTAAGCTTTAGCAGAGCCTAAGGCAAGTCGGGGTCTCTTCCGTGCCCTAAGACAGCTAAATGCCCATGTTTTCCCTCTCGATATCTCCAGAATTCTGGGGGACATGACTCGAAGATTGTCAGCAAAGAGGTGTCAAGGCAGAGTCCAGGAGCAAGCAGCAGGACTGAGGGCATGGGGGAGTTGTTCGTTACAACAGAAATAGGCTTTCTCCTGCCCAGGCTCCTTGCTGGCTCTGTGATCCCAAGCAACTTAGTAACCTCTCTTGACTATGAATTGAGGTCCTCAGTCTCCACCTGGGAGAAGGTATGAGCTCAGGGATGTTTATCTACAGAAGGATTCTTCGTTGAGACCCAGGTCTTTTCAACAGCTCAAAGCAAAGGACATCTGGAAGGTAAAGTGCCCCTGACTTTAGGAGATTGCCTGTAATACACAAGATTAATGTATTACCTAAGATTTTATTAATTTTTTTGGGTATGCAGAGGTGTTGGTGGGTGGTTTAAAAAAAAATCTGCTTCCCTAGGTAGATGGTACCGGATGTCCCAATTTCCACAAATAAAACCCTTCATTTCTCCTGGTTTTGAATAGTCAAAGGCTGCTTCCCTGGAGACAGGACAGCTAATTTTTTTTTTTTAGACATAAAAACTCTATTTAAGGAGTGTACATTTTCCAGAGAAGCTAATGATGACCCCCAGCACCACCACAAAGAGAGTGATACTGGTTCCATGTAATGTGGAGAGAGGGTGCTTGATCTTTGCAGAGAGAAACACCCATACCACCAGCTGTTTGCAACCGCATTGCAGAAAGAGATTTCTGCATTGCTTTTCAGCATTTGGAAATCAAAAACAAGTTTTTCTGCAGAGAATCCCAGGAAAGATAGTTCAAAAGTCAGAGCCAGTATACATAACCCACACCTTGGTCTTGTCCCTGGAGCTGGCATTCTCTGCACTGGAGAAGCCATTTCTAGTTTTATTGTGTGTCTATTGTCTTCCCTTGAAGCTGGCATTTAGGACTTAAAGCTGCCAAGGACCCAGTCAAGTGCATTTATGACCTCATTCACTCTTCCCACAACTCCTCTGGGGAGGTGCTATTATTGTCTTGATTTTAGAGATGAGGAAACCAAGGGCCGAAAACTTTAGCAGTGTCCCCAAAGTCACGGAAGTACCTTAACCAGGAAGAGATTCAAGCTTAGATTTGCGTGTAGAGGAAGCCAGTCTGGTCTGTGTGCTCCATGTCCTGTCTGCGGTAACTTTGAACTGGGCAGGTTTCCACATGGGGCTGTTTAAGGCAGAGCCCCTCTCTAGGGAGCGCTTTTGCTGACTTCTGGTCTTAGGTTAACAAGACCAGCAGGGCAAAGCTCACCTCCAGTTCAACAACAAAAGGGCTCTGTGTAGGTCCAAGGGAGATCCCCACATTTGATGCCGGAGGACCCTAGATAGCCTCACATCTTTGTAAAGAAACATCCGTGAGGCCCTTGTAGAAGGTGAATTTGTGTGCGACATGAGATACTGCCTGCGTTCTGGTGAGTGCATTATTGCCAATTTTGTCCTTGTGGGAGCATCTGTGTACATTCACACAGACTAAGCCTGCCGTGACATCACTGGATGTTAGATTCCTAAGGGACCGTCAGCGAACATGTAGTTCATTGTTAACTAACAGGTCGTTAATGTGGTGCGTGACTCTGTATGTTCCATGCTGTGTCAACGGATTTGCATATAGATTCCTTGGGGGAAAAGGAAGAAGCCTCTAAGCCAGTAGCAAGCCCCACCCACTTGATATGATGATTCATCACACCACCTGTCTTCTGTCCTACTGCCCATCAGCTTTTCCTCCCTATTCCTCACCCTGCTCCTTGGACTTGAGCTGGATTTCACGGCTTGCTTGAGAAAAAGAACATGGCAGCTGTGATGCCCATCTGAGGCTGGTCATAAGAAGCCCTGTAGCTCCTGTCTGGACTTTGACTGCCCCTTGGATGAGGACCAGCTTCCATTTATTCATCCATCAATATGAGCCTACAGACCAGGAGGAAACACAGGCATGTCCCATGAGAAAAGATGAACAGGAGAGAGAAAGCCATGCCCCACCACCCAGCAGCTAGAGCAACTGAGTTAGCAGCCAGACAGACTTGGGAGCTTTGTTCCAGGGCCCATGTCCAGCCCAACTGAGCTGTGGAGGGCTCCAGCCCCAGCAACCACCGAATTACATGAGAGACTGCCAACATCACAGAAGAACATGTGTGAATGCTTTAAAGGGCTAGACACCATCACAAAGGACTAGAAACCCGGAACCCAGCCCCGTCCTCTGTCTCCAGGGTCCTCTGTTCCAGCTGCTGATACACATCACTACACTTCCTTCACCCTGCCTGCCTGTGTCGTTTTCCCCTGATAACGTCCAACCTCTTCCTCATCATCTTAAATCATTAGAGAAAGTGAATTCTAATCCTTCTTGGTATGTCCACGGTCCCTACCATGTATGACCCTTCCCCTTTTCCCACTCTGTTCTCCCTGGCTTCAAAGAGCTGCTTATATGCAAACTCTTCAAAGGCTTCCTCAAAGTTTGAGGCTCCCCCAGTTTGAGAGGGCTGGGCATGTAGTTTATGCTGTGGAGTGCTTGCCTAGCATGCACAAAACTCTGGATTCTAGCCCTAGCAGCCATATAAGCTGCCTTGGTGGCACATGCTTCTGATCTTGGCACTTGAGGGTGGAGGCAGGAATATCAGAAATTCAAGGTTATCTTCAGCTACATAGGGAGGCTAGCCTGGGCTACATGAGACCCTGCCTGGGGGCAGGGGAGGTGGATAAAAGATGTGAAATGTATCTGTGAGTACTCATCACATTGTCTTCTATAGCCTGAGTCCCTTGACTACCATCAGGAAGAGATGGACACATCATGGAATCATATTTATCAAGGAGACAGGAAGACACAGGTCAGTCTTACAACCACACCATGAAGCAAAAGAATCCAGATGCAGAAGTGTGAGCTGCAGAAGGGGAAGGACCGTAAGGGCAGCCCCAGAGTACTGGGGTTACCCAGTTTCTTACAAGAGTCTGATTATGTGCTTTGGCATGGGCAGTTCTAACAGATCAGTTTACCCATTTTCTGGATGGATGTTCAAATGAGTGTTGGGGGGGCTGCTGTTCCACCTACCAGTTGGCTTTCACATTCATTCTTTCGTTCATCTTCTCTTGGTCTTTCTTGGGCGAACTCCTGTTGGTGGTTCTGAGCTAGCCCAGCTTTCCCCTTCTTCAGGGAAAAAGCTGTATCAGTCAGCTGTGGCTGCAAAACAAGCACAGCCATGAAGAAAGAAACTGAAGATGATTAACTCACAATTAATTAATTGTATTTGGGATGCCCGTGAGCCGGAGCGGCAGACTGGAGGGCTCCATCCAGACAGAACTCAAGGATAAAACCACCAGGATCGGACATAGGTCAGCAGTCCAGGCCCCTCAGGGGCTGGGAGGAGACCAGGTGACTATGGAGCTCAGGCTGTGATCGCCAGCCTGCACAGATTCCCATCCCAGCTCTGCCACCTCCTTCCTGTGCAACTTTGGGGACTTCTGCCCTTGTGAAACGGAGTCGCAGCGAGTTTTAGAGGTGGTAAATGTACGTAGTGCTCAGAGCTGCCCCCTACACATAGTAGGCATACAGCGAGGCCCCTCCACTCTCTTGTGTCATTCAGAGGCAGGTACAAAGCAAGATCCCTAGTGAAAGAAGATCCTGAGGTGTCCAATGACCTTGGCATCCTCAGTTCCACAGCACCTATGGCCTGGGGCAGCTGTGACTGGGTGCCCCTGTCCAGGTGCAGGTGCTGGACCTCCAAGGTCCTCCAGTGTGTCTCAGTAGCCAGCCACATTTTTGAGCTGTTGCTGAGTCTACTAACAAAAAGTACTATTACAGTGTCTCCTTTGCTAATTAGACAAACCCTCCAGGTGCCAGGTTAGTAAGGCCATATCAGCCTCACTTTAGGGCTTGCCCTAGGGTGTGGGTCAGAGGTAACCAGGCGCTATCGACCTCCAGCAGTGTGGAATACAGTGTGGAGTTAGAATTGGAGTATGTTGGAGTTAGTTGCTGTGGGCTCCTGCCTGCTTCCCCATATCCCCAGAGCTCAGGAACTGGCTCTCTCTCTAACCAGCTCTCCTACCCGTGGGGTCATTCCCCAGCCTCAGCAGGAAGCTGGAAGGAAAGATGGGGAGGAGGAGGGACTTGGGGAGAAATGGGGGGTCAGTGACAGCAAGGACTCTGGCACTTATCTGGAGTCCCAGGCTGCCTGCCTACTTTATTGTGCTCTGTCCTAAGAACAGGCTTTTTTTTTTAAGCCCTTCTATTGGAAGACCTGCCCATGGGACCATCACCTGCCCATATCATCACAGAAAGCCCATTGGGGAAAGCAGGAATCTGGCTTCTGTCAGACCTTTGGTCCTGAGGTCAGGCTCAGCCCTCCAGCATCCCCGTCCACAAGAGGCATTGTGTGCTCCACAGCTCTAGCTGCAGGACCTTTTTCAGCATCATAACAAGAAGCCACTTCTCCCAGGAGGATGGAGTCCTCACTTCAGGGCCACCTGGTGTAGGGGTGGCTGTCTGTGCTTCACCCCTGAAGTACCACCTCTAGCAGGCAGCAGGTAACTGCTAAGTACTTGCCCCACCCGGAGCATGGACCCCTTAAGAATTGAAGTGCATAAGTGCTCACTCTCTCTTGGCTACCTCGTGATCCTGGATGTTGGATGCTGGATGCTGGACTGCAGACCAAGTTAGAGTTCTCCAGAGAACCACGTTGGACTGCGCCTCATCTCTCCTGGATCCCTTTGCTTGCTGAAAGTTTACTCAAAATAAACTCCTCTTGACTATCAGATAAACTACATGGAATTGCCTCATTAATTGTCACTATAACATGGTCTCACTGCAGTGTGAGGACAGGCGTGGAATCTCAGTTCCACTTGATCCTGACAGGACATGGGACAACTGTGGGCAGAGAGCATCTCTGCCCTCGTGGCTCATTGATTTCACAGCAGAATCCATCTCCCAGTCTTGTACTGCTCACGGGACTGCTGGGTGCTAGGTGGAGATACTAAAGGAACACACACATTCATGACAAGGAGACAGCAAATAAGGGTGTGCCATCTGAACCACAGTGACACTCCGGAGGGAGACGAGGGGAAGGTGCTTGGGGTGGGCAGGAATCTAGAGCTGTGGACAAGGGTTGAGAATCCTGAAGATGGAAGGGTGGGTATCCAAGTGTGGGCAGGGGGAGCCTGGCTGTGATGATCAAGGCTGGCTTTACAGGAAGGAGGTGGGGACACAGGACACTCAGCCGCCCAGACTTTCCCATCTGTCCCCTATCAAAGAATGTCTCCATCTTCCCAGGGCTTCTTGCATCCTCCGTCACTCATTTCCTTCCTCCCCTTCCCACTTCCTTCACCAAGACTCAGTGGTACTCTGTCAGCCACTGGGCAGGGTACAGGTGGTCCATACCAGTCCCTGCCTCCACCACCATGGGACAGTAGGAAAGGAAGGGGACAGCCTGACAGGCCCCGGGTGTGTGAGGACAGACACAGCTGTAAGAACTCTTGTCACCTGGAGTTAGACTTCCTCCCCTCATGTCTCCATACTCAGTTCACCCAGGAGACTTGCCTTGGTCTGTGGACATTAGCAAACGTGACCCACACAGAGACCTTAGTAGTACTTGTGCATTCGGACTTTTGCCTGCCTTTGGGTTGCTTGGAATTCTGAGACCAAGGTGTGAGGAGACCAGGTAAGCCAATCAAAGAGGCCATGTGGAGGTGCCCCAGCAACTATGAGCCAGCTTCCGCCCATGTGAGGTCTGCTAGATCATCCAGCCTGGGGCATTCAGATATGAGAGGCAATATCCTCCTCCTGGGCAGTACCTGCAAGCCCCTGTTGATGATTGATGGAGATCTGCCACCCTGGAGACCGGACTTCATTCACAATCTCACCTTTTGAAGTTCCTACTTATAGTTTGCATAGTTCTGAGACAGCCCTTGAGAATTTCCCACAGGGGAGATTGTGGTGGAAGAAGGAAGGGACTATCCTGGTTCTGAGTTTTAAGTCGTTAGAGCCTCCGCTGCAGAATAATCAATAGCTAATTTCCTGACCTGTAGCCCCATAGTCATGAATGGGCTATGCTTGCTTCAGGATAGTCTTGCAAGCTAGGATGCAGGCCTGTGGACTGCCACTCAGTGGCAAAGGCTGATGCATATACTCATATTCTCCCCCCTCTTCCTTCCTCCCTCTCTCTCTCAATGCAGACAGTCCAAAACAGGGCAGCTGGCCTTTTCTAGTGAAGCCATGTGACCAAACCTTGCCCACCCCTCTTCCTCCTAATCAGTGGGGGTGATGCTGCTTCTAAATGCAGTGGCAGGTCTCAGGGAGGAAGCAGGCATCTTGCTAGTTTTCTGAGATGCTACCTAACGGAGGTTCCCAGCAGTCTCTACCTGGGAGGAGGCCAGCTTCCTCAGGTGGGCTGACCACATGCTGCCTTATTTTTCTTTGGTGTTACCTGTCCTCCAGCCAGCAAAATTGGGTTTTATACCTGTCAGAAAGCTTGAGGGGAAGGCCATGTGGCAGCGTCTGGTGCCTTGTTTGCTCCTGAACGCCTCAAGCAGATCCTGGTAATGCTCCCTCAAAGGGAAAACAGAGCCATGTGTAGAGCATAAAGCTCGCAGGGGAGTTCCACAGGGACCCTGTGCCCCCATAGGGCATATAAGCTAATTACTCAGATGGTCACCATGACTTCAGGGCACCTGCAGCATGCATCCTCGGAGCTCTGAATCAGTTCCGAGTGGACAGTGGACTGATGTGAGGAGGGGAGAATGTGAGTGCTGGGGTGTCCACCTCTTTTCCTCATGGAAGGAGACACCTTCTGAGCTCAGAGAAGTGGCCGTAAGCATCCAGTCCCAATGGCAGGAGCATACAACTAGTACAACAGCCATGGACCCAGGGAGGCTGTCACTGCACTGTATGACATGTTACAAGCTATGTCAGGCACATGGCCACTCCCACCTTGTACCATGTTTCCATGGGATAAGCATGACCATCTCCATTTTGTAGAGAGGAGACAGATGATAAATAAATGTTGGTTCTGCCTGTCCAACGTCCCTGCCCACTCCTGCTGATGCCAGCGTCTTGACTTCTTGTCTGGGGATGGGGTAGCTGGTGGGATTCTCCATCAAGGGGATCATTTTAGTCACTTTTTATATTGCTGTGAAACATCATAACCAAGGCAACTTGTGGAAGAAAGGGTTTATAGGGGGCTCGCTAACACTTTCAGAGGCTAAGTCTGTGACCATCATGATGGGGAGCATGGTGGTACACAAGAAGGTATGGCTTGGAAGCAGTAACTGAGAGCTTAGATCTTGATCCACAAGCACAAGGCAGAGACAGCTAACTGGGAATGACATGCGCTTTTGAAACCTCAAAGCCCCCTCAGTGACACACCTCCTCCATCAAGGCCACACTCCTAATCCTTCCCGAACAGTTCCACCAACTGGGGACCAATAACACATGAGCCTATGAGGAGGTCATTCTTCTTCAAACTAACATAAGATTCATTTCCACAGAGCAAATATAGGACCAGCTTAGCCCATTCCCTCATGTGTTACAACTCTGAGGGGGAAGGTATCCCCAGTGCAAGTGTTACAGCTCTGTAGAGAAAGGTATCCTGGTAGTCGGGAGCCAAGGAATACCTCAAAGTCATACTTCACAACAAACCTCACACAAGAGATTTATTGGGAGAAACCCAGGAGAGTGGCTGCCTCTGCTTGGGTGAGAAATAGCAAAGAACTGAGTGGGAGGCAGGCTTGTGTGGAGTTTCTTGGGGGTGGAGTTTCCCAGGGTGGGAATTGGTGGAATTTCAAGTTGTGAGCTTGGGGCGGACTCAGGAATTGGTGGGGTTTTGAGCTCACAGATTGGTGGGATTTTGAATCCTGAGCTTGGGGCAAGCCAAGCTTGCCCAGGGATGGGTAGGATGTCAAGCTCAGGACTTGGTGGGATTTCAAGCTCTAGAAGTGAGCTTGGCCTTCTTACCCTACACCTCAGTCCCTGCCATTTCTGTCTTGAGCAGAGGGAGGCAGCACTAAGAATGCAGGAAGCTGACTTGTCCAAGAAGAGGACAGGGCAGTGACCCCAGAGATCTTCCCGAGGGTTCCCGCTGCCTGGACCTCTCTGCTCCACCTTTATCCAAGAAGCCATGAGCCTGATGGGGAACCTCTTGGGCCTGCCATTTCCTGAGTGGGCCAGCCATGTGGCTGTCTCTTGCTTGCAAAATAATTCTGACAACAGGAAGCGATTCCTCAGCATCATCCTGCTGATGAGTAACTGAGTCAGAACAAGGCCCCCATATATCACCAGGCTCCTAGGCAGACACTGTTCTCCAAATGCCCACGGTTGGTCTGGAGGTGGCCCTGTCACAGCGAGAGCCTTTGAAGAGGCCATGAACGCCTCAGCAAGTGCCTGTGATGGGATGACGCCTGTCACCATGGAGCAGCCGTGGAGGCCCACGCTCTGTGAAAGCATCCAGCGGAAGCATGACCACACACCCTCTCTGCCTAGAGTTAATGGGATATCCTGATTGTTCCTGTCAGTAAACTGCTCCATTACTCAAGCCTTCGATTCATCACGTACATTTAAAAGCAAAATCCAAGGCCTCGCTTAAATAAGCTTCCTTGTTTACTTAATAATGGTGCCGTATTGACTGAACAGGGACATTCTGTAAGGAACATTCCCTTCATGGCCTCCTGCAGGATCTGAGGCAGCAGGCAGGGTCAGGGTGGGGTGGGGTGGGGTGGGGGCAGCAGCCCCAGGATGGCTTGGAGTCTCAGAGCCTGTGGAGAGAGCTTCCTGGCCTGGCCTGGAAGTCACTTTCAGGCTGCCTGGGTTCTTTAGCACGCCTCCCCCAGACCCCCTCCTTGCTGAGGCCGGCAAGACTCCAACAGAAGCTCAGTCTTGTTTCCTCTCACGACTCTTTGCTCAGTGGTCTCTGTGACCCTCTCTCTGGTCAGGCTCCTGGGGCAGAAAACCAACATGCACCTCTACGGAGAGGCAACTGTAGCCACCATGACAGCCAGCCTCTGAAACTCACTTCCTCCCCTCACGTATGTTTCAAGGCCCTCTGATTCCTTTTGACCCCAACATGGCTCCCAGACTCAATTTTGCCCATCTCTGGACCGGTAATCCATCCTGAAGTCTGAACTGTGGTCAGCGGAAGCTTCCATCAGCCTCGCCAGGGACCACTCTCACCCTGCTGTCAGACATACATCCCTCCGCGGTGTGGGGGGAGCCAGCAGTCCTCGTGGTAATAGCCATAACTGTGGCCAATTTCAGTAATTTCAGAATTGCCAGGGAATTCCAGCCTGTCGTAGCTGCTCCTTCATACTTCCTTTGATCTCCACTAGTCTCCGTGAGACACAAAATACTGTTGTCATCTTCAATTACTCGAAGGGACAAGGTGGCCTTGACCTTGCCACCAGGCTTCCCCAGCCCACATGAGGCAGCTGCTGTCATGGAGGAAGGCCAGGCTCTTGATGAGGGAACTTCCTCAGGCCCATTCTGGAGGCTGGGGCTTCTGGAGACGCAGCTTCGAGCGTGTGTAAAGATGGACCCCAGCATGGAGGGCTGGTGGCCTGGGTAGAGCAGGTTGCTGACACCTCCTTTGGGCCAGTGGACTTCCTCTGAAACTCCTCTGCCAAGATGTATTGATATCTCTGTTTAGCAGGTGTGAAAACTGAGTCCCAAAGAATTATGCAAGTTGGGGAAGTATGGTTTGGTCGTCAGGCCATTGGCTCTACCCCCATTCAGCTGCCTCCAGTTCTGAGTATGCTATAACTTCTTGATTTGTTTGAGGCACTGGAAACTGAACCCAGAGCCTGGTGCATGAGAGGCAGCCACTTTATCGTTGAGCTATATCCAAGCTCTGTGTTTCGTTTGTTTATTTATTTTTTTTATTGTGAGCCAGACTCATACCAAGTTGCCCAGGCAGGCCTTGAACTTTAGACCCTTTGGCCTCAGCTTCCCCAGAATTACAGGCGTATACCACTAAGTACAGCTGGGCTGAGTTCCCTCCACTGTTCTCAGCCCTGGATCTGGATGTGTAATGAAAGCCCACCTTTCCTACAGGCTCTCCAAGATCAGAAGCCGAGTCTTCCCTTCCACAGCCCCTGGCAGAATGAGGTCCTGTGTTAGTGCACCCCAGTCAAGCTCTGGGCTTTCGTGTCCTTCCCGCACACTTTCGTGTCCTCACGGCACACTGAGACACATGACTGTCTCAGCAACTGTTCTCATGACACCTAACTGTCTTGTCCAGTCCCCAAGCCCGCCTCTTGCCATTCCCTCCTGAGCAGCTGTTCTCAATCTGTGGGTCATGGCCCCTTTGGGGTCAAACAACCCTTTCACAGGGTCACCTCATACCCTCAGAAAACACTGATATTTATATTACAATTCATAACCGTAGCAAAATTGCAGTTACCAAGTAGCAACAAAAGTAATTTTATGATTGGGGGTCACCACAACCTGAGCATCTTTAACAAAGGGTCGCGGCACTAGGAAGATTGAGAACCACTGCTCCAGAGCGTCCTTCTTTACAGTCTCCCAGACCTCAAGCGGGGCTTGCAGTCCAAGTTGAGGTCTTCGTCCCCTCTATCTCTCTCACTTCTCACCTTCTTCACTTTAATCTGCCAGTTTAACATAAAAATAAAATAAAATCCATAACCCACCATGTCTTCCTGACTGTGTTGCCTCCATCTCTCCTAAGACAATGGTAGCCACTTACCTGTTGGTCTCCCCACAACTTCCTAACTCCCCATTGATCTCCTTTATCATTTCGGATTCATAACTGCCCCCCCACTTAGAGCCAGGCTGGTGAGTGCCAACCTGTATGACTTTTGTTGTTGGTCTAGTCGCTCCCCCACCACACTACCACCGCCACTCTTGGGACCTAAGCACACACCCAGAGACCTTTGCACTGTGGAAGTTTATTTGATGTGAAACCCTGCATCTTTCTTGTCCTACCAGAAGTTTCTGTGTACATAGTACTGTAAACCACATCTCTACTTCCTTGTAGAAGCCAAGGCTGCCTTTATTCCCTTCCTCCTATGTAAAGTCTCTCAAAGTAGTTCTGTGGCCACGCCCCCTTTCCCCTTTAAAAGTGACGTACCCTTTACCACACTGTTCACACCTATGTTTTATAGGCACATGCACCTGGCGATCTCTGTCCTATATTTAATCATTTCAGGAGGAGCTGCGGTCGGAAGGCACACAAAGGAAGAATTGTCTGATTATTCACCTAATGCAGGGGAGTTAAGGGTAACCTGAGGCTCCCTAGCTCAGTAAGGACCCTCTCATCCATTCAGGGAGGATGCCTTCAGGAGCAGAAGGACAGAAGTCCTGTTCTAGCTCGGTCAGCTTCCTTGGGCAAGCTTCACACTGCCCAGCTTGCAATTTCTTTAGCAAACAGTAATGATGGTGTTTACCTGGCTGCCTCCACAAGGACTGATGTCATGGAGGCCACAAAGGGCTCAGCACAAAGGCACATGCCCAGTTAGACCTCACTACTCTGTGGGCTGCGGTTACACTTGGGCAGCCCTAGTGTGTGGGCGGCACTGAAGTAAGGGCTCAGCACTGCAGGGTGGCTCTCTCCTGCCTGGGACATGCTCTCTTGTTGTGAGATCCCAGACTGAGCTCTGGGAACAGACAGAAAGGGACCAGCTCATACCCACCTTCTCGATGACACTTCCTGGGAGCTAGTATGATACCGTGTAGATTTTATTTTATTTTGCCATTTCCTTTCTTTTTTTTTTTCCCCCCCCCCCCCCCGAATCTAATGGTCGTCGCTTTGCATGTCTGTGCTGGCCCCACCTTGGTCAACATGGGAAAGGGCACGGCTAGTTTCTCCATGTGGGTGTGTAGGAAGGAGACCGCTGAGAGAGTCTTAAGAATGCCCACTGCTGTCCTAGGCACAGGGCGTGGCAAGGAGTAAGTAAACAGGAGGAGTCTGCCCTCCGAGAGCTATAATCCTCTATGGAAGGCTGAACAGACAGTAATAAAATGCCATGTGGCCACGGGTTGTCTGGGTCAGTGTTCCACAGCTGTGGCGAACACCTGGAAAAGTCAACTCAAGAGAGCAAAGATTTGTTTGGGCTCACACTTTCAAAGTTTACAGTCCGTGATCAGCTGGCTCCATCATTCCCAGGTCAGTAGTGGGGGAGAATGTAATGGTGACAGGGCTTGGTGGAGCAGACGGCTCACTTCATGGCAGCCAGAGAGAGAGGGAGGGGAGGAGGAGGACCTGGAGACAGGCTATACCCTTCAAAAGTGTGACCCCACCCCCATAGTGGCCTGTTGTCTTTAAACTCACCCTCTAGTTTCCATGGACTCCCAATAGCATCACCGATTATGACTCTACCAATGGGTCTTTCTGTTGATAAAGACAGAGCCTTCTCATTTACTGGTTCATCTAATCTGTTCCTGGGTCCATCTATACTGCCGATGCTACAGTTAGTGTGTGTGTGTGTGTGTGTGTGTGTGTGTGTGTGTGTGTGTTGTAATGGGGGTGGAAAGCTTCGCACATGCTAGGCGAGTACTCTACCACTGAGCTACATCCTAAGATGTTTACTGAGAGACATGATGTAATTTGCTGTCTTGAAGAAGCATGCTGGCTGCCGTGTGGAGAAAAAGTAGGGCAAGGTGGAGCAATGAGGAGGCCCATGAGGAAACAATCCAGGCAAGGATAATAGTGACTTGGGCCAGGGTGGGGTAGGGAAAAGAGACACAGATTCCAGAGCCACTTTGAAGTTATTGCCTATGGACTTTGCTGATGTAGGGGTAAGAGGGATGAGAAAGAGGCGAGAGTGATGGTGGACTGAATGTTTGGGTAGATGCTGAAACAGACAAGGCCAAGGGGCTGGGGTGGATAGTGGGGAGGTGAGAAGAAGGATCATGAATCTGGTTAGAGGCTTCCAACAAGAGGAGGCTGCCTGGCAGGCTTGGTGAATCTGAAGCTCCGGAGAGAGAATAGAGCTGGAGATACACGTTTGAGAGACAGCAGGGCACATGCAATATCAAATGCCTTGAGGATGGGTAAGGTCACGAGGGAGTGGTGAGGGAGGAGAGAGGAGAGGCAAGAAAAGGAGGAGAGGGAAGAGACAGAAAAGAGGAGAGACTGGAGGGGAGGAACGGAGACAGGAGAGGAGGGGTGGGAGAGGAGAGAAGGGTAGAGGTAAGGAAAGGATTGGCGATGAGAAGGCTCGGTGTTAGGCTTTCTGGTTTTGTTTGTGTTCTTGTTGCTGTGACCAAATGTTTGAGGCAACTTGAGGGAGAGACCTTGTATTTCAGTTCACAGTTTCAGAGAAGTCAACTGACGGTTACCCGGTTCCATGCTTCCGCTCTGCTGTGAGACAGAGCATCATGGCGGTGGGAGAATGGCAGGAGAGTCTCCTTGGTGCTCAGAGAGCTAAGAGAGGCAAAGGCCAGAAGTTGGGTGTCTTTTCTTCCCACTTTTCCCTCGTCACCCCATCTGGAGGCCATCCACACTCAGGACAGACCCCTCCGTCATCCCCTCTGTCAGTCTTCTCTGGAAACTCCTTCACAGACCCCACAGGTGTCCCTCAGCAGTCCCCTACGGGCTTCTAAATCCATTCAAGTTGATAACGAAGATTAGCCACCTCAGAAGGAGGGACAGTGGGGGAGAGGAGCAGGGAGAGTGATCAGTTAAGGGGGGGAACGGGGCGGGGAGCAGGATGCAAGTGAAGAATGTGCTTGAACACTGAGGAAATGCCAATTTTATGTATCGGATGCTCCAGGAAGAGGAAGGTGAACATTGGCCACAGGATACTACAGACTGGAAGTCTGGAAACAGGGAAGAGACAGTGCATCCCACTCCTGAACTGTCAGAGGCAGGGCACACACACTGCCCTCCAGGACCCATTACCACAGCCACTGTGACCCCATTAGCTGTACTTCAGGAATTACAAGGATGGAAACCCCAGGAGAGAATGAAAGCTAGTCATCAACACCAGAACGCTGGCTTTTGCTGTGAGCAGAGGCTCTGGGCTGCTGTGCTATGACGACCTAATGTGAACCATTCATCTTCCATAACATAACTTGTCCATAGCTCGGGGAGGATGGAGCAGAACAATCTAGGTTAATTTTTATACTGAGAAATTCCCTAAATTCCCTAGCTTTGTTTAATCACCAAGACCCCCATTAAAACTACTCAACTGAGGTAGCAGTGAGGAGCAATGTTCACTGGGAAAGACCTATTTCTTGCAACCTATTAATCATCCATGATCAATGAATTGACTAACTCACTGATGCACACGTCCATTCATTATTCACTCGTTTACAACTCATCCATTCATAAGCCTGGTGTGTGGGTGGGAAAAAAGACAACTGGACTGTGGAGTGCTGGCCTTTGCCTCTCTCTACTTTCTGAGTGCCACAAAGAAACTTCTGCCACATGTATTCATAGTAGTGTGTGTGTGTGTGTGTGTGTTGGGAGGGTATGAGAACAGGTAACTTCTGCACAGTGGGGTGGGGCGGGGGAGGCAGGGAGCCTGGGGCTCAGGAATAGTCTAGGGAGGAGGGAGCAGCTATCAGTGAGCAAGGCTTGCCTGGGGCTGGGAGGAATTGGCTGCTTCCTCCACGTGGGGATAGAGCCCAGGCCCCAGGACGGGTGGAGGAACAGCATGAAACCACAAGGCTTTGGAAAGCTCCAAGGAAGGGCAGAAGTTTAGCCAGAGCTGAGCCTGCCTGGGGGAATGATGAGGAGTGTTAGCAGTAATTACTGAGCAGACTAAGATTTAGTCATTTGATTGAATAATGTCATTTCCTGGGTGACTTCCCATACCAGGCTCCTTGAATGGAAAGGACATGATCTCTAGGTGTTTAGATACAGCTGTCACCCTCTGTGTTTATGAAGGCCCTAGGTGGAGGGCCCCCACCCTCTGTTTCATACAGTGTAGACCAGACCCTCTGGGTGGGACCCCAAAAGCATAGCTGAGCTTAGATTTCCTGACCATCCCTGTGCTCATCGACAGCAGAGCACGGACAACAGGCAGGTGCCTGGAGACTTCCCAAATGCAGAACTAAGAGCCCATCCACCCACCCTACCTTCCGGCCCAATCTCTCTCTGACCTGGGGTTGTGGAGAGTGCTTTTCTCTCGTCTAAAAGTAGCAAGACCTCAGACAGTGAGATGCATGCTCTCTCCGGCTTCAGGGGTATTTTGCCTTGCCCTGAAGGAATCTCAAGGAGTCACAGGCCTATAGTCTAGTATTCAGGAGACAGAAGCAGGAGGGTCACAAACTTGAGGTCAGCTAGGGTACGTGGCAAGATCTTGTCAGGAAAGAAAGGAAGCAAGTGTTGATTGGGCCGACAGGTCAGTCAGTAAATGAGTACTGTGCACGAGCACCAGAGTTCAATCCCCAGGACCTCTGTGAGAAAAGCAGGGCATGGTGGCATATGCTTGTAACACTGCTGCCGGGGAAGCAGAAACAAGCTTCCCTGGGGCATGCTGGCCAACCAGCCAGCCTAGACCAGTCAGCAAGTCCCAGGCCACTGAGAGTCCGTGCCTCAGTAGAACAAGGTAGATGGACCTGAGGTTCGCCTCTGGCCTGCACACCTACAAACATATGCACACGAGACCAAAGTAAGACAACTGTCAATCTTTAAGAGGTTTTTTGAAGTGATTATGACACCAGAGCATGGGCAGACCGTATATTCCTGTGACAACTGGATTCTAGATACAGAGTTCCCAGGAGCCTTTGTGGCACCTGGTCCTGTGCTCTCTACATCAGCCTGTTACCAAAGAGGAAGAGATGCTTCGGCTATGACTGAACGTAGGTACAAGTTTTATTGCTACATCGGATGAACATACTATTTACTAATCTGCATTCAGGGGAACCACTGGCCTCAGAGGAGTATTTAAGAGTGAGCAAGAGGCTCCCCCACCCCATGCCTCATCCAACCTCTCCACCCAGTGAAATAATACACATCCTTCTCCAGGGTCTAGACTGATATGTGTAGTCCTCATCCCTCATCAAGGACATTTCTCTTTCCAACAGAGACCTCATCCAATCTAAATGTGGAATTGTTGGAGCTACAAAACAACCCAAGCACCTAAGGCTCATGGAACATTGTGGAAGAAGGGTCGGAAAGACTGTAAAAGTCAGAGGATCAGGGAGTTTGCTTTGAGACTGTGTCTCCCACTAATGTCAAAAGCTACACCCATACACCACCAGTAAGATCTATGTAAACATGAGCTGAACAAAGACAACAAGAGACATGCTAACGTGGGCAGGGGAAAGGCCTCAACTCCACACAGAGACCTACAGGCCACTAAGGAATGTCAACAGTGGGGGAAATCGTCTTCTCCTAGGAAGAGCACACCAATTGGCTAGTCATTACCAAATGGTCAACCCTGAAGACACAAACAAGTGACATTATACAGACTGATAGACGTGTCCTTAGGAACGTGTGTGTGTGTGTGTGTGT
>CABHPH010154775.1:0-32017 GCA_902168325.1 Peromyscus nudipes
CCCATTTGTTCTTTCACTTGTGCTCTGAGGCTCATGGGTACCACCTGTCCCCAGCGTTGCAGCGCCTGTGGCTATACCTGATATTCCTGTCACTCACTGGGAAAGTTAAGAAACGGCTCTGTTGGCAGCATCTTCCTTCAGTCTAAACCCTGTTAAGATTTCCATGTACAAAAGATTTTAAAAACACTTTTATGGTCATATGAAACCATAATTAGAAATTCGCTGTATGCAAAGTGCTTTTTATATACGATCTCATTTAAACCTGAGTCAGCCTGGTGAATGAAATTCTATTGCTCACTTCCTTGTACCATAGGGGAATTGGATCCAAGATCATGCCGCTCAATGGGCAGATATGTAATTTAAACTTCAAGTCATCTTGCTTGAGATGACCTCATCACTCTGTTTATCAAATACTATCAGGTCTGGCACTTCAAATTATGACCACTGTCAGCAAAATTTATATTTGAACTTTATTACTTATACCTATTTAAAAATATAATAAAAACAAGAATTGCAGGTCAAACCTAAAACTGTAGGTGACAAATAAATGTTCCTTGCTACTACTCTTCCAAAGTTCAATAAGAGGAGGAGATGGAGAGAGGTTGGCCAAGAGGGCACGGCATGGCACATCTGAACTTCATGCTTCTCCTCTTACTGTGCCCCTACTGCGAGAGAACAGATTATATGTGAAATGTTGCTTTTAATTTACTTTATTAATAAATATTTTCTTAGACACATCTATTTAGGAAAAGCTAGAAATAGTTTTTCCATACTTCAAAACAACTCAGTATTTTTTGGTTGATATGTTTCTGTGAAACACCAACATTCACTGCTCCATAAAGTTTCACATGGAACCTTGGCTCTTAAGAGTATATTAGAATTATTCTGCCAATAATATTCCTTTGCCAGTAAATTACTCAAGGAGTTTGCAAATACAAATTACTTTTTTGTTATAAATCTTCTCTTTATTAATAACCAATTTTCTTACCTTCCAACAATTGACAGCAGCGACTCAGGAAAAACACTGGTTCCTGATATACACCTAGAGCATTTTCATACATGCTGTTTCAGTTCTTAACGGCTAAGATAGAACTCAGTTTGAGGCAGGACTGTTGTTACTTGCTTGGATTTAAACAGAAGCAACTGGAACAACTCTTGGGAGGATAACATTTGTTGGTAAAGCTTTTCTCTGCACCACTGGAAGATTTCTTTCTAATGAGGATTTGGTTGGTTTGTTAGTTTGGGGGCCAAGGATCAAAGCCAGGGAGCCCAGGGCCTGTGCAGACCAGGCAGTGAAGTGAGCTAGACTCCCAGCACTGTTTCATTTGACTTTGCAAAGTCAATTCTAAAACTAAGCGATGTATTATCTTTAATTATATGCTCAGTTTCCCTCTAGAAGTATTTTTATTTAGGAAATGTCTCTTTAGTTTAGGAAATAATGAAAATGCTATTATCTACCCAGTGACACTGATAATTTAGCTTTTACAATGATGTCTGTAGATTAATAATACAGCTTTTATCACTAGCAAGACTAACACACTCATTTCCTCTAATGAAGAAATTTCCTTCTTGTCACTAAGTCATGGATGTGATTTATTGACAAGTTGATTGCTAACAAAGATTTTTACACCAGTTTCTTTTGGTTGTTAGTTCATAGAATTAAGACAATAAAACAAGACAATGAATAAGTGAAACCATAATTTATCCCCTCTAGATGGATATATTTCCCTCCCACGTAGCCAAAAATATAAAAATATAAATGATTATGTATACTTCAGTGGTTTTGTTTATATTTAAAGATTTATCAAACTTGAAAACATTAGAAAATTATTTACAGGTTGAGTATCACTATCCAAAATGCTTGGAACCAAACATAATGTTTCAGATTTTCAATTCTGTTTTCAGATTTTTCAAATATTTACATATACACTTTACCTTGTGGATGGAACCCGAGTCTAAACACGGAATGCATTTATTTCATACACTTTACTCAGTAATTTCAAGTAGTTTTATATACTATTTACAGTGTCCCTGAAATTCATCTGTGACCTGTTGCATGAAGTGGTGGAATTTTCCAATTGTGTCATGCTGTCAGTCAACAAACTCAGATTCTGGAGCATTTCAGATAATGGATTTTATTATTTTTGTTGCTGTTTTGTTTTTTCAGTTCAGGATGGAGTCTCACTATGTAGCTGTGTCTGGTCTGGTACTTACTATGCAGACCAGGATGGCCTTGAACTCACAGAGATCTGCCTGCCTCTGCCTCCCAAGAGCTGAGATTAAAGGCATGTGCCACTATGCCTGGCCCAGATATTGAATTTTGGATTAAGGATGCTCAACCTGGTGGGAGATAAAGCAGCTAACTATAGTGGCTACAAAATACTGAAAAAAAAAAAAAAATCCAAGCAACTAAAAAGAACTCAGTTATAACCATACAAGTATAATTTACAGTGTCATGAACCTCAGAAGAATAGAACACTGAATATCTTTTTTCTAGACAGCAAAGATTATTTCTTCCTTTGCCCCCGACAAAAGGTAGCCAATGATTTGGGATTAAAACAAAATACAACAGGTACTCACCCAAGGAACCTATAATAAAGACAAACACAGACCCTTCTCATTCATAATTACATGACCTTGTCCCTCAGTTATGCAGTACTCTCTCTTTAGAAAACTATAGTATTAGTTAAGCCTATTTTTTCTTACTATGAACTTTTAATTTCATCTGTATAGCTTACCGAAGTCTAGTTGGCACATCTTAAGAATAACACAAAATATGTTATTCTTGAAGAGAATTATGAGACCATCGATTTTTAAAGAAAAACCCCAGACACTTAATTCAATAAAGCAAATTTCTTCCCATCAGCAGTAGAGATTTTTTTAAGTGATCACTAAATGCTCACCTGAAGATTATCAATGCCATATGAAGTGTAAACTTGAAGGTTTGTATCCATTTTGTAAGCCAGAACTTGTACTGAAGGGTTTTAAGAAGATAACCTACATACATTTGGTAAATCTATCCCAAGAAACCTCTCAGAATCACACTATAAACATGTAAGAACCACAACAGAGTCCTGCTGAGGTTCCCAACTTCAACAAGAATTTTCTTTCAATCCAGTACCGTGGAAGTGTTAGCAGTACAAGCTTTGACTTAAGACTACCCCTTTAAAAAAGAGCACACTTGGTTACACATGGCTTTTAACCTTGAGCTACAGTTATGCTACAAACCCATTACCCCAAGTCAGTCAAGTGGAAATATGAACATTCTCTGAGCACTCTTTAGAGTCCTTGCTCTTCCAGCTTTGATGGAGATCTCGAAGGCGCTCAGAAGTTCGTGTGCTTACATTCAGAGCAGGATGAACCTTACAGATTCCACTCTCCTCCATTAGGGACAGGCCACAGATCCCGAAGTATGCATGCAAAGCATCTGAAAAGGCATTTCAAGCCATGATTAGCATTCTCACTTGTACACACTGCAAAGTACCTACAGCCAATCACTACATTAAAAGAATTAGAAAAAATGCTAGCCTTTGAATGAATTAGTCTCAATTTCCAGCACTATTTTAAAAAGTCAATCAAAATTATGTACTGTATTACTGAAATTACTATTAGAGGAACACATCACATGATTGTTTTGCCCATGTTCTCTAAGGATCAGAATAACAATGCCTTCTGCAGACTCCAAAATATAGAGAAAAAAAGAATTTATATCATAAAAGAATTTTTTCTTTCATTTTCAATTTGGTTTTCATGGTGCTAAGTGCACCCAGGGCCTTCCAGATTCTCAGCACACCCTTCACCACTGAGTTGTAACCAGAGCCCTAGAAAGTTCTCTAAAAATGAAAGTAAAAACAGCCTTTGAAACCAAGCAGCAATCGATGGACACCGTCCCTTTGTCTCAAAAGCTCCTAAGCATACACCAACACTGTGTGGAATGGATGAACTCCTAAGTATATGGCAACACTGTGTGGAGTGGATGAACTCCTAAGTATACACCAACACTGTGTGGAGTGGATGGAACTCCTAAGCATACACCAACACTGTGTGGAGTAGACAGAACTCCTAAGCAAATGCCAACACCAAGTGGAGTACACGGAACGGAGAGTCTACCTGGAGAGATGTGCCATTTCTTCCCTGACAGTCCACACAGACTCACTTTCTACATGGTGTAGTAACGACTCCTCTGCCCTAGCCTCACTAGTCCCCCATTTCCAGGGAGCTACAACCCTCTGCCGAGCAGTCATGAAAACACATGGCCTCTGCTTGTCTGAGAACCTTATATAGACTTCAGAAATGCTCAGATCTCTGCAGTTGCAGGAACACTACAAAAAAAGTTTCATAGCAACCAAGAATACTTTTCTATTTTTGAAATGGCCAGCATTTAAGATCCTAAGAGCTATTAAAGTTCAGAATACCTTACCAGGTCTAACTTTGCCACAAGCTAAATGGCTCACTTTCATCTAATTTTCAGAGTGAAAAAATTTTCCCTGTTCCTTAAAGTTACTCTAAAATTACAAGGTGAACACAGCAGTATTAACCTAGTTTAGAAATCAGAAAATCTTCCAGGAAAAACAAAGGTAAAAGGGGCTGGAGAATTAGCTCAGCAGTTCAAGAGCACTGGTTGCTCTTTCTGAGTTGCAGCACCCACAGCTCCTAACATTCTGTGCCTCTAATTCCAGGGCTCCGACACCCTTTTCTGGCATCTGCAGGTGCTGCATGCATGTGCTGCACAGACATAAATACAGGCAAAATATTCATATACATAAAGGTTAAAAGAAAAAGGTGAATAGCAAGGAGTATAACACCAATTGAGAATAAAATAAATTGTATCTTGTATAAAATCTAAATCTCTCCATAGTGAGATTTTTTTTCTCAAAAGAAGTTCTGTAAAAGTCAGAAATCAGTACTAAATTTCAAACTTAAAACACAACAAAATACTCAAAATACTCAAACAATCCAAAACCCAAACCCTTCATCTGTAGACAGTGATATACTTCCTTTAATAAAACAGAAGTATTCTCCACAAAAATAATAACGGTCCTGGTGCCAAATCTGCTACAAATCTTACTAAATCCAAGCTAGGGCACTCATTTGGAAAACCGTTGCTCAGATGGTTCTCCTAAAGGCTCGGCAAGCAGGCCTTGGCCCTCAGACCGTCTGTGTGATGGTGTGCAGGCTCCAGGGACACCGTGTCTCTAAGTCGTCAACACACCCACATGTGGATACCAATGCTAAACTTAGCAACGGATCTCTCTAGAAAGCAGCTCCATGAATTTCCTTCTAAACAGACTGGAAAGCTGCGCCCGATGGTGGGCCACACCTGGAAGCCAGCACTTGGATGGCGAAGGCAGGAGGAAGACTCAAGACCATCTCTGGCTATGTAGTGGGTTCAAGAGGAACTTGGGCACATTATAAGATCCTGTCTCAAAAACCTAAAGCCAACTGAACAAAAAGCTCACAAAAATAAAATTCCATGATACCAGAAATAATTGCTATTTCAAATATATGAGATGCTTTCCAAATGATTGTTTCTTATGTGTTATTTGTCAAAACTCTGCCAGACTGACAGAAAAAAAAAATGGTATCAGGACCAAAATAATCACCAAATTTCTTAAGACATCAAACATATTTATGTCTATGTGTTATATATACCAAAAATCTCAAAACTAATATTTTGCTTTGGAAATTGATTTCTGAAAACATATGGTGGGGTATACCTTTGTAGCATCCCACATTTCCTCTAAGAAAGAATGTTTTACATTAAAAAAAAAAAAAGGGCAGGTGTAATTATTCCTTTTACTTTAGCACAAAAATACGATTTCATGAGCCTCTTCTTTAGTTTGACTCTAGTATACACTCAAAGCACAGAAGTTCTCTAGAGATGAGCAGAAAGCACTTCCTAATGCTGTGATAACCAAGACCACGATTCTATTACAATGCTAAAATGCCATGCCTTAGAGCTAGCTGTGTATGTCTATAGTTAATCCTCCAATAACACGCTAATCAAACATGCCTACTCTCAATTACTTTAGCAATGATTTTTATAGACAAGTACAAACAGCTTCATTTTGCTAGAGTAAAACCTAACGGTGTGAGTAAAGGCTGAGAAGGATGCTAGACAGGGGTGCTATTTTTTGAGTGCCAGTCATAAGGTCTGTAGCTATTTAGTCCCTGCATTTTAGGCAAGAAGCATAAGAAATCAGAAATTAAGGTACTCATCTAAACCCAGAGTAGTGGCCTTTCATCCTGGCACTTGGGAAGCAGAGGCAGATGGATCTCTGCATGTTTGAGGACATTCTCAGTGAATTCCAGGCCATCTGGGACTACACATTAAGACCCTGACTTAAAAAAAAAAAGCTAACTGAAACACCAAAATTTGGAGGACAGTATAGGCAGCAAGGGATACCTGTATTCAGAATGAGAAAGTTTACTAAGTTAGTATATGTTCACTGTACATAGTAATGAGTTTCATAAGATATTTTCATTGATGCATATCATGTGTACCCTCTTTTCTCCCCAACCTGACAGTCTCTTCTGCTTTATATCATGTGTATAAATGATCATCTATGTCTATATAAAGTCAAGGATCCCAAATGAGGGTAAACAGAGACAGGTATCTGTCTGAGCATGTTGCACTCTGCTTACGTGAGAATCTCCAGTTGCATCCATTTTCTGTCAATAACATAATCTCATTCTGAATAAACTCCATTCGGTACATATACCACACTTACTTTACCCATTCATCTGTTGATTGACACCTAGGCTGGGTCTATAACTTGACTATTGAGGACACATGGCTACTGAAGGTTCTCTGTAGTATGTTACTTTATAGTTCTTTGGGGTATATACCCAGAACTGGTACAGCTGGATTATATGACAGATCCATTTTTAATCTTCTGAGGAACCTACAATCTGATCTCCATAGTGGCTGGAATAATTTATGTTATCACTGGCAGTGTTTAAGGAGTCCCTTGCCTGGCATTCTTGTTATTTGTTTTAATGGCAGCCATTTTGACTAGAGGGTATCTGAATGTCGTTTATATTTCCCTGATGACTAACAATGCTGAATCTTTTATTTTTTCATATTTTTATTGGCCATTTGAACTTCCATCTTTTGAGAACTGTCTGCTCATTTCATCATTCTATTCATGGGCTGAGTTGTTTGGAATTTTGGTATTTAGGTTTCTAAGTTTTTATGTATACTAGATATTAATCCTCTTTCAGATATATGGCTAATGAAGATATTTTCCCATTCTGTTGGCTCTCTTCACTATATTAACTGTTTCCTCTGTTGCCAGAAAGATTTTAATTTCATGGGATCTTGTCAATTGCTGGCACTATTTCCTTGCTCTAGGTAAGAATTTAAAACTTTACTAAGAGTAGAGTGCTGTGGATATCACGCTGTATCAATAAAGCACTGATTGGCTGGTAGACAGACAGGAAGTATAGGCGGGACTAACACAGAAGAGAAGAGAGGGAACAGGAAGGTAAAAGAGGAGAGACTGGCTGGAGCTGCGGCGAGGAGAAGGAAGATGTAAAGTACCGGTAAGCCACGAGCCACGTGGCAAAGTAGAGATTAATAGAAATGGGCTAAATATAAGAGTAAGAGCTAGACAATGATAGGCCTGAGCTAATGGCCAAGCAGTTTAAATAATGTAAGCGTCTGTGTGTTTATTTTATGAATGGGTTCGGTCAGGGAACCAGGGACTGGCGGGACTTGGGAGCTGGAGACTGGCGGGACTTGGGAGCTGGAGAGAAGCTCTCCAGCAACAGTAGAGAAAGTCCCTGATTTTAGTAGCAATGCTCTGAGTTCTTCAATGTTGGTTAAAGCTGTGCCCTGCATAGCCTTTCTTATGTTGAGTTACATCTCTTTCATTCCAAGTTTCTTCAGGGCTTTTATCTTGAAGCAATGTTAGACTGTCAGTCTTTTCTGCATGTATTGAAATGATCATGTGATATCTATTTTTGAGCCTTAATTATGTGATGTTATTATTAGTGACGTGTGTGTTGAACTATTCTTGCATTCCTAGAATGTGCTCTACCTGCTCATGGTAAATGAACATTGTTTAAAGCAGGGTCTCATGTATGACAGGCTGGCCTCAAACTCATTGTGTATCCACAGATGACCTCGAACTTCCAATTCTCCTGCTTTCACTTTTTATGAGGTGGAATTACAAGCATGCATCATCACATCTTGTTTACATTGTGCTAGAGATCAAATCCAGGGTTGTATACATGCTAGACAAGCATTCTAGTAACTAGCTATACCCAAGCCCTGGAGCAATATTTTTTAATGTGTTGCTGAATTTGGTTTTGAGAATTTGTTTTTTTAAACTCAGAAGTCATTCTTGTTTCCCTCAGGACTCAGTTAGCTTTATCAACTTGAAATAATCTAGAATCACTTGTGAAGAGGGAACCTCAATTGAAGAATTGTCCAGTTCAAACTGACCTGTTGCCATGTTTGCAGCCACATTTGTGGGTAACTGACTTGATTGTTGACAAATGTAGGAGGGTCCAGCCTGCTGTGGTAAGTAATAGCCCTGGGAACATGATCCTGGGCTGTATAAGAAAGCTCACTTGGTTGGGAGGGGTTGGCGCATACCTTTAGTCCTAGCACTTGGGAGGCAGAGACAGGTGGTGAGTTCAAGGCAGCCTGGTCTACAGAGTGAATTCCAGGACAGCCAGGGCTACAAAGTGAAAGCCTGTGTCAAAAAATGAAGCAAACAAGCAAGCTAGCTAGCTTGAACATAAGACACTGCAAGGCAGAGAAGGAGCCAGTACGCAAGTGTCCCTTAACTGATTTCTCCCAACGATGGATTGTAACCTAGTTGAATAAGCCAAATTAACCATTTCCTCCTCAAGTTGCTTTTGTCAAAGTTTTATTACAGCAACAGAAAAGCAAACTAGAACACCATTAGCTCAAGTCACAGCTAATGATCCTGATGTTTCAGATGAGCCAAGTAACTCCTTGTTTTGGATAAGAACCATTCAGAACACCTGCCTTACTTTCACACATGAAATACAACATTTGTAAGTATTAGGGATGTAGGGGACGTATACTATACTAATATCTATTAACAATTTGCCCTTCCTTTATACTACCCATACTTTAACTCTGTCTTGAATATCTTCATGACTTCTACTTTGTGTGTGGGTACGGGTAGGTTTATGGGTGCACACTGTAGAGGTCAAAGGACAACGTGTGGGGTTGGCTCCCCGTTTCTACCATGTTGGTCCTGGGGATTGAACCCAGGTCATTAGGTCTGGCAGCAGGTGTATTTATCCACCAAGCCATTTCACCAGCCTTCAGACATAATCTTTTACAAAATGTATTATTTATTGTAACATTAGAACTGTGGCAATATTTTCTATCGTAAAAATTTCTGAAGAAAACATACACTTACCAGGTCTACTCAAGAAGTAAAACATATACTGCTTTAGATTTATGCCAAATGTAATTACCTGGATGACTGTCTGGCCATTTGGCAAATCCCCCCACAAGGCGATCTTGAGTTGATAAGATGTAATTCCTGTTCTTCTCAAAGTTAGTGTACTGGAAAATTTTCAGAAGCTAAAAACAAAATGACAAAAATTAACAGGCACAAAACTTATTGGCTTGTGACTCACATTTCAGCTACTGATCATTTAGATAGGCTTTTCCCTAGCTTAGACTCTCAGAGCAAATCTCTGGGGACTTGAGCACTTAAATTAGCCAACTACAGTATTTTTTATTTACTTACCAAACTCATTAGTAAGAAGGTTTAATATTGTCAAGATATGACTTCTACCCAGGCCACCTACAGATTCAGTAAATACCTACTAAAATTACATGGGGGGTGGGGGAGACAGAGGAATATTACTCAGACATAAAAAGGAAAATTTCACATATACTACAAAATGGATGGTTGCTAACATTATGCTAAGGGAAATAAGGTAGAAACAGAAGAACAAATATTGCATGATTGCACTTACATGAGTGTGATGGTTTACAATGTGTGTCTATGTCTGTGAGGGACTATCAAGATTAGGTTGACAGAGTTGGGAAGCTCCTTCCCCAAGTGTGGGCACACTACTTCCCCAGGCTAAGATCTTGGACTGCGTAAACAGGAGAAAGCTAAGTAAGCACCAGTACTCACTGCTCTCTGCTCTGATGGAGGACAAAGTGGTCAGCTGCTCCCTGCTCCTGCGGCCAGACCTCCCTCCCTGCCAGAACTCTAAGTCTAATCAAAGCCTCCTTCCTTCAGTTGCTTTTGTCAGTTATGTTAGTAACTCGATGAGATTCCCAGAAATGACATATGAAGACAGCACACACAACAGTGACTACAGGAGGCTGGGGAGAGGACAGTGGGGCACTCCTGACAGGATCAGAGGCCATGGATCCAATGGCAGTGCTGGGTAGGTAGTATTCTGGATATCATTTGACTACCGGATTACATACAAGTATATAAAAAGTACTAAACATACTAAGCTACAGCTCACCACAATGAAAGAGAAGTTTATAGAATCTTATAACCAGCTTGACATCTCAGAGCCTTCTGACCAAAAGGAAAGAATTTGGTATTAGGAGCTTCTGGATGTGATAAAGTAGGAAACAACATCATCACTAAGTGACACTTAGTGTGCAAAGCAATTATGGCTCATTTTTAGCTGTGGTACTGATACTAGGGATGCTGTTTTCCTAAGTTGTTTCATTTAGAAAACATACTGAAGATTCCCAGGAAACCAAACAAAACAAACGACTGTCTCGAAGACAACACAGTTATGGGGAGGAGTGTATCTGAAACGGGTGTAAAGGACAGCTGCTCTGGGAGGACCACTACTGCTGCGTGAGGGATGTGTGGGAGGGAGTTCACTACACTATCCACTCTACTTTAAGGATGTCCAAAATTCTTGACTATAAAAGTACAACCTATTTTTAAAATGGCATTAGAAGTACACAGCTAGGCTATGGCCTTCATTGTAAACCAGTCTTTTCCAGAGTCCTTTCAACCACACACAGGATATTATATCTAAGGTGAACACAAACTCTTGCTATAGTCAGAACAACTGCACAAGGGTGCTTCTTAAGGGTGAAGGCATTTCAAGATGCAAATGATGCAGATAACAGCTCAGTGACTTTATGTAACAAATCCAATCAATGAGTTCTGGAAGTTTTAGGCAAAACAAACAATAAAGAAGAAAGAAAAAGTTTAAATGGATTTCTAGCAAATGGCCTATGGTTATCTTTTTAAATTAACTTTCTGCTTCCAGTTATGACTTCCAGATCAATCCCTGTTCTACATGTTCTAGTTAGCCTTATTATGGGTATGTAATAAGCTCTACTACGTAAGTTTTAAGTGGGTACAAATATCAAGTGGCTTGGGTGCCTCATTTCCATGGCTTCTCTTACCTTTAGAGTCGCTCCCACCCAGAATGAGTAACAGGTGTCAACAGGCTTATTAGGTCTTCCATGGTACCCATTCTGCTGTCTCATAATACACCACCTCTTTATCCTGTTTAGTTCTTTTTCTGAAAAGACTTCTTCCAATTTACCCATCAGGCACAGTGACGCAATGCCACAAAAGGTGGACCCTCCTGATGATAAAACACAAACTGTAACTTTCTGCTCAGATGTCTATGGGTCTATGAAAGCAGTATACAAAATATTGGGAGAAGGGGAAAGGTCCTGTTAGCCTATAGAACAGTGAAATAAAATTTAATAACAAACTCAAAACACTAAACAATGAAGCCTCCCATGTCAACAGACAAAACAGAATAAAATTTAAAATAATTTAAAGCTGTAAGAGACATTATATTTTTGGGCTTGGACCAAGATCAAGGACTCTGTTCCAAATTACACGATTTATACCATAACTAACCCCCACGTCTGCTTTCCAGTTCCTTTATGTCCATGGGGTCTGTACTCAGGGAGGCAGGTGAGAATCAAAAGCATTTGAAAAGCAAACGGCTTCCTCACAGACTTTCTTCTTGTCACTTCCTGCTCAATACAGTAAAACAGCATTTTTTTTACTGTAGGAGCTAGGCATTATTACCCAAGAGCCATAAAGACAGGGGCAGTACCATAGGTTCTATACAGATCAAACTCACTGTCCCAGAATGGCTTTCTTACTCAATTTTATGGATTCTGTTAACATTCATGCTTGGTAGTAATTGGGAAGAATCTCCATCCTCTGAACTGTGTAACTTAACGTAGTTAATAAGCATATAGTCAGAAGTAAAGCAGGAAACTAAACACATGCACATAAACAGGTACATTTTATACTTAAGTACCATACTAAAAAGATAAGGGGAAGTAAGTTCATGGGAATTCAATGTTCAAAGGGACTTAACATTTCTGTTCTGGATTAAGAAGTAGAGATATTTAAAAAGAACCATAGAATCAAATTCATTTATCTGAGCTTCCTATTATGAATCTTGAGAGAAAAATAATTTTATCCATAGCAAACTCAAACAGCTCAATCCTTGCAGAACACATTAAAACTATACCCCAAAGTGGTCTGCTCCTGGTAAACTAGTGAGATAAAGTGAGCAGCACACTTGACAATCAAGGCCCAGGAGGTCACCATTTGCCTGCTCAGTCTCTCTGATTCCATATATAGACCAAGCAAAAGACAGAAATGAAACAACAGACGTAGAAAAAGGAGAAAAACAAAATCCCCCAACCCCAACCCAATATATTACATATTTAGACTCGGGAGTAAGGAGTAAGAAGAGCACATGAAAAGGCCACAATATCATTACATTAGAGTAATACCTTCTAATATTTCTCTCAGAAACATGTGCTAGTTTATGAGTTGTTTCTGAGGTTGGAGAGATGTTAATCTGAGTATCCCATTGTTGTAACAGGTCTCGACCCCACAGGTTCATAGCTATGTTAGCCACATATGGTTTTAATTTTCCTCTCTGTCCTTCTGGACCTATACATTCGATCCATCTTGCACTCTGTTTCCCCTGTAGAGAATTTGCCATTTCCTAACAGCTGAAGTTTACCTCCTGAAGAGGCCAAGTTGGATGCCAAAATTCTGGTGCAATTATGGTCATATCAGCACCTGTGTCTACCAGACCAGACAACAAAACACCATTTATTCTTATTGTTAATTTTGGTCTTTGTTCATTTATAGAAGTTTGCCAAAAATTTTTCTTTATGTTTTCTCCTGAATTTTCTGTTCTCTCTGTTTTATCATCCCGAGTAGCCTGGTTTATTCCAACAGGCATTTGGTTATTTAGTTGCTCTGAGTAGAGGTTTCCTCTATGACTGCAGGAAAGGTCTGGACTGGATTTGCTGTGGGGGCCTGCCTGAGGCCCCTCTGGGAGTTTCCCAAAGAGGCAAAGTATTACCTTGCCTGTCCCTTGTTGACCTACATTCGTTGGTCCAGTGTTTTCCCTTACCACACCTTCTGCATACTCCAGAAGGAAGGGGCATTCTGTTGCCATTGTTCCTTGAAGAAACATTGTTTCTAGGAATGCCCTGTTTACAGTCCCTTTTCAAATGTCCTTGCTTTCCACATCCAAAACATCTGACATTCCTCAAACCTCTTGAAATTGCTTCTCCTACCCACATATCATCATGGTCATGAGCCTCAACATTAAACGTGTCTCTAATCCAATCTTCCAAGGGTGCAGATCTTGCCTTTAACGGCCTTATTATTCTCTTGCATGTTGCATTCACATTCTCAAAAGCCAAAGATTCAATTATTATCTGACTAGCTTCTGAATTTGGGACCATTCTCTTTACTGCTGAAGTCAGTCTTTGTAAGAAATCCGTGAAGGATTCTTTTGGGCCCTGTATAACCTTTGTAAATGACTGAGTTTTCTTTCCTGGTTCCTCGACTCTGTCCCATGCATTAAGGCTGCCATTTGACATAGAATTAGGGTTTGGTTATCATATAAACATTGTGTTTGTATTGCAGCATATTGGCCTTCTCCAACAAGGGGAAGGACAGCAGCGGCAGTGAAGGGTAAGAAAGGGTTTTTAGTCTCAGCTCTTAGCTACTGCTCTGACCTCTTGGGCTTTTAACTCTGCACTTGGCTCTGTGTTTCTTATTTAATAAGACTGTTACATCTACAATCATTAAGCTGAAACAGACAGTTCAAACTCAACTTTCCATGCCAGGGACACAAAGTGCCACAGAGGACAATCAATACAACATACATTAGCAACCCAAGTATAATGTAGGTGAGCTCAGGAAAGAAGATACAAAGACTCATTTACAGCCTAACAGATAAACAGTGACAAATGAAAGCAGAATGAAGCCAGCATTACAGAAATCAGAGTGCTTGTTCGGGGCTGGGTGGGGACAAATGAGTCTCACCATCAAGTGACACTGAATAACAAATGGAAAGGTCAAACTCAAACAAAGGACATAAGCAGAAGCAGACACAGAGGACCACTGGCCCTAAAGGAAAAAGAGAACCAGTAGAGAGGCTGCAGGCGTGAGTAAGTCCGGCGATCCCTCCACAGCTCAGAGTGAGGGCCGCCAGAGGGCTATGGGGCCTGAGTATGGGCACAGCCTCTCTACTCTACTCCTCTGAGACTCTATTCCATGTTCATTCATAAGGAGTGTAGTTAATAGTTAATTCTGACTGTCAACGATCTGACAGGATTTGATTGACTATGGAAGTTTCTACATTATGCTAGCTGAGGTGGGAAGACCCACCCTAGTGAGATCACCATTCCACAGTAGCATTCATCTCCCTGCTTCCTACCTGCAGGTGTGACTAGATGTCTCAATCTCCTACAACCACAACTTCTCCATGAGGACTACACTCTTTACTCTGAGTCAAAATAAAGCCCTCCTTCCACAGCTGTTTGTCAGGTATTTTGTCCCAATAATAATCAACTAAGTACAGGTAGCTAAAGGCACGTTCCTGTAGTAGGTCCTTTTCCTTTTAATTCTCACAGTGGTTTGGCCTTTCTGACTGAACCTATCACTTACAAAGAAGCCTAGTAACAGAGTGCTGGTATCTCAATTAAATAATATGTAAATCATCAAATGGTAGCTAGCACAGAGCAGCAGCTAAATTACTTAATAACTTCAACCTTAGTGCACAGATCCGAGATTACACATTGTGACATGTGGGGGGCAATCATGCTAGCAGAGGGATGGAGGCAGCAAGTGGGCACAGCATAGCACACCCAGTGATGAGGAACCTCAAGTTCATCTGGAGTCTCTGGCTTACTTCTTCAAAAACAGGAATGGAGGCCTGATTACTCCTGAATAGAGACTCTGATTTGAGAGGGCACATATTTTTGATGTGCTAACAAACTTAACGGCTACCACCTCACTATTCTAGTCCTGTCCAAAATGAGGGAAACTGTGAGCAAGCAGACTAGTTCAACAGAAAGTGTAATGTGATTATCACTGAAGATAATTATATTACGGAAGGGAAATAAAGCTTTTCATGTTCAATATTTCTTTTTTGTTTAGTCTTTCAATTGTTATGCCAAAGAAAATAACCTGCTGTTTTCTAATGATAGCCTAAGAAACAATATACCAAGATACATTCATGTAGCTAACATTTTAACATATTACTAGAAATCTCTCTGGCCTGAATGATCTCTTAATGATTAGTGATCTAAGAGGCTCCAGACAGGTTAAGTACCACCGTGTCAAAGACAGATGTGGGAAAATGACTAAGACAGTCTTTCTACAGCAAGGGTTCGGACAGTCTGAGACTTTCTTGTGCTAAAGATACCACTTGCTATTTTAAAAGTACACACCATTTAAGAAGTCTTACCGTGAGATTCAAGGCCCGCTCCCTGTGCCAGCCCATTGTCATAGGACTGAAAAAGAAAAACACTATTTAGTTTAATGGAGAATAATAATTCTAATAGTAGATCAGCTGCCAATAAGCTAACCGTTTTGATCTCTTTTATCTTTTAAAATAAGTACTTTCTCCAGAGCAGAAAAAGTGGACATTTGCAGTCTCCATTCTTCTCTTGTTCAGCAGGCCGAACCATGACGTGTTTCACAGAGGGGCATCTGAGAGTGTGTGGGGAGGGGAGGTGGGGTACTGCATACTCGGCTTCTGTCAATAACAAACCCCAACTCACACTCTTCCATGTGAGCAGACAGTGAACGAAGACATAAGCACTTCATGCCAACTCAACTTCAGTCATTAAATAAACCTATTATGAGACACTTTTGGCTTACTGAGGATAGATGACAGCCACCTCAATTTCAAGGATTTCATGTCTCCTCCAAAATCAAAACAGTAAGAACAATAAAATTTCTACAACTCAAACTTTGCTGAGACATTCCTAAGCTTCGGATTATTTGCCCATAGAAACAGTACCAAATCTCAGCCAACTAGCTCTTATCAACATTTACAAAGACCAGTGGTAATTTGTGAAGAATTATGAGGGAGAAGGAGGGGAGAACCGTTAAGACTGATCTAAAATCACTGCCTAAGATCATTCTAAGAGTGAAAATACACAGTCTAGACTTTGCTCAGCCCCAGGACATATGAATCCCAGTTACCACAGTTTAAATAATAAAAAGATTCAAATCTTTGTAAACACACTAACTGCATAATATACAAGCTCTTTAGTCCACAAATCTTTACATATATAGAAACTGTGCAGCACGATCATGACCAATTATACCATCTTTTTCAAACTTTGTTAATAGTAGTTGCTGCCTCCCTTCAGTTAACAAGGCTCTTTATTAGCCCTGTGGGCTTTTAGTGCTGTGCAAATAAAGACGGGCTATACTAGCAGCCTGAGAAGGAGTGCAAGTGAAGTAGGCAGTGTTCAAAGGCCATGACTTCTGGACAAGAAAAGTAAACACGGAAGAAATGGGCCACTGAAGCATCAGGTAATAAAGGATAACTCAAGAGAAAAATTTAGAGGCCTGAGAAAAAGGAAGATTTCCTTTTTGTCAGAAAAATCACAGAATATATCATGTTTCCTGTGTTGATATATTGTGTACTCTATTTGAAGATCAGAGAACAGCACAAGCCACTAGATTAAAACATAGATGCCAGATGCCAGGCAGTGGTGGCACACACCTTTAATCCTAGCACTTGGGAGGCAGAGATCTGTCTGGATCTCTGTGGGTTCAAAGCTACCCTGGACTACTACTCAATCTAAGAGAAACAGAGCCAGGCAGTGGTGCCAAACACCTTTAATCCCAGTACTTGGGAATCACACACCTTTAATCCCAGCACTTGAGATCTCATGCCTTTGCTTGGGAAGCACAACACCTTTAATCCCAGCACTAAGAAGGAAGTGATACGGCAGGGCGGAGAAAGGTATATAAGGTGTGAGGAGACAGGAACTAAAGCTTTTCGGAGAGCTTTTGGCTGAGGACTCAGAGGTGTTCAGTCAGAGGATTCATGGAGTTGGCAAGGTGAGACGTGGCAGTAGCTTGTTTCTTGGTCTCTCTGATCTTTCAGGATTTACCCCAATATCTGGCTCCAGGTTTTTTATTAAAAGACCTATTAGATTTCGTGTTACAGTCCCCCCTGCCAAATCACTCAAAGAAATCATACTTTGTTGCAACGAAAAAAAGGACAACCTGGGGCTGGAGAGGTAGCCCTGTGGTTAAGAGCACTTACTGCTCTTGGAGAAGACCCGGGTTCGGTTCCTAGCACCCACATAGTGGTTCACAACCATCTGTAACTCCAGTCCTGGGGGATTTGTTGGTTCTTCTGACCTCTGTGGGGTCCTGGACACACATGGTATACATATACATACACACAAAAAAATAAGTATTTTTTTAAGAAAAGAAAAATGGGCAACCTTGAGCTCTCAATACTTTTAAGAGAAGAAAAATCTACTAAACAAAATATATCTAGTTACTGTTAATGAAAACACAAAACTCAGTCTATGAAAGCCAGCCTGAATGAAGACAGAAGGAAAGTAGGAAATTTAACCTAGCACCCAGAACTCAACTGCACATCCCCAAACAAACACTAAGAATATGAAAAAGAAATTACATATTAAAAACAGAGAGCTGGGGAAATAGCTCAGTCTGTAAAGTACCTGTGTGCCAGGACCTGAGTTTGGACCCAGAACCCACATAAAAGCCAGGCTCAGTGGCAAATGCCTGTAACCCCAACACTGGAGTAGCTAATGCCAGGACAGGGGATACCAATGAGCTGCAGGTTCAGTGACAGATTGTATCCCATGACAAAGGTAGAGAGCTACCGAGGAAGAATACCCAGTAACTACTCCAGCCTCCACACATGCACACACACCCACACTAACAAGTACACACAAACACACACACACACACACACACACACACACACACACGCACGCACGCACGCACGCACGCATGCACACACACATGCACATGCACACACACACAAAAAGAAGAAATGGACTAACAGTAGAAAGAAATAATGTGTTAAATGGTTTGAAGAAAAACAAACAAACAAACAAAAAGAAACAAAAACAAAATAAGAAAGATTTGCCAGGTGTAGAGAGATTAGCTAGTCGTGGTGGTGCACACCTTTAATCCCAGTACTGAGGAGACAGGGGCAGGCAGATCTCTGAGTTCGAGGCCAGCCTGGTCTACACAGTAAATTCCAGGACAGTCAGGGTTACAGAAATCCTTGTCTCAAAAAGACAAAGAAAAACTCCAACAAAACAAAACAAGGACTACATTATGGGACTCCTAGGGTGCAATTCTTTAAAATGAAAACCCAAAAGGGGAAACCGAGAGGCTGGAGAGATGGCTCAGTGCTTAAGAGCATAGACTGCTTGGAGACAAGACTCAAGTTCAGTCCCCAGCACCCACACTGGAGAGGCTCACAACCATCTGCAACTCCAATTCCAGGGGGTCTAACTCCTTTACTTCTATAGTCACCTTGCACTCCTGTGCATAACCCCCTCCCTGCCCTGGCACACACAAAATTACAAATAATAAACCTCTTTCTAAAAGAGAAAGAAAACCAAATAAAGTCAGAAAGCAACCACGAATATAAAACTGGTCTATGGAGGTAGAAATGGCGCAGAGATGGAGCGCAGCGGTAGAATGCTTGCTTAGCATGCACCTGGCCCCGGGCTGGATCTTAAACACTACTTTGATCACCATCAGAAGAAGCAAAAATGCCAGAAAGAAAGTGGTTGAAATGAAAGACAAGCAAAGGACACGTAGAAAATTGAAATCCAGAGAACCCGAAACAAAACAGGCCTGGTGACAGTTCCTGGGGAGTGCTTCCCCACCATGCGGAGACTGGAGACCAAGGTCCCAGCACAGGAGGAAGGCAGGGGGGATAGGACAGGACAAAGACAAAAACAAGGGGCTCTTAAACAAGTGTAAAGTTCTATTGACAAGGCTATGTAGAAAAAGGCACTCTCCTGTGGGGGTTGGAATGCAAACTGGCTCATCTTTTTAAGTTTGTTCCTTTTTTCCTAAAGAAGAAACGGGCTTACTGAAAACATTTTAAGGGCAGTGAGCTGAGCAGCAACAAGAGTACTACTCAAGCCTGGTCCATGTGCTCCATCTTTGCATGGGGTAGAAAGCAAAACATAGCTAATCAAATTGCATACGCACTTAGCTTTTGACAAAACAATTTACCTACAGATGTATCTGTAATATATAAAGATATGCAGAAGGTTATCAATAACAGCACTGTTTGTAAGTAAAAAAATATACTCTCTATACAGAATAGCTGTAAATAGAGAATTTTAGAAGAAACTATGTTTATGCTATAACCACATATTTAAGTAATGTAAAACTATAAGAGGAAAACTGTGATTTTCAAGGCATATTATTCAAACTACCAAATTAACCCCCCCCCAAAAAAAAGTAAAAAAGCATAGTACCAGAAAAGGTAACTGCAGTATGTTATGACCTGCTTAAATAAATGATGTGTTTGCTTTTATGTGGGACAGTTTTGTCAACTTGACTACTAATTTACAATTAACTAAAACCCACATAGCTCAGCGCACCTGTGAGGGATTTTTCTTGGTTGGATTATGAGGTGAGAAGACCCATCCTAAACCACATCTTCTGGTGGCAGCCCACATAAAAAGACATGAAAGAAGGAAGCTTTTGTGTTTTGCCTACTTGCCCTTACTCTCACTGGCAAGTTTATCCTGTTGCTCAGGCATTCCTTCAGCAGTATTAAAATCTACTTCTTTGGGATTCCAAAGTACCCTGATGACTGCCTGAGACTTCTAGCTTCATAGCCACTGAACAACTACCAGATTCATGGCCTTCCCATCAGGAGACACCCATTGTCGAACTACCCAGAACACAGGCTATGTAAGCCACTCTAATAAACTCCCGTTTGACATCATATATGTCTAATACAGATTAGGGTACCAGAAGTGGGTTATCGTTTTAATAAGGAGAAGTAAAAGGTATATGGATCTTCTCATCAAATACAGGAAAGGTAAGTGAGAAAATAATGTTACCTACAGAGTGAATAGGAACAAGATGGTAGGTTTCGGGGTTAAGAAAGGGTGGTAAATAAAGGGGAGTAAGAAGTTACACTTCTCAGAATTTTTCCTTTAATGTTCTGACAGACAAAAACAGGTTGTTACACATATTAGGTAAATAATACTCTAAGTAAATAAATAAAGGTCAACAACTTTTGGGAGGATGGGGAGTCTAAATGCAATGAATACCTATAACAGGAATTCAAACAGAAATAAATAAATCTATCCGTAGTTGGAATAAATAACTTATCAAAGAAGGAAATTAAATAGATCCTATGCAATAAACTGCAAGTTGGGCTTATCTGTACAGACTCATGGTTCTTAACATATAGGCTCCTAAAAATACACAGAAGCAGCCTGTGTTTGCAAGCAGCCTGTGTTTGCATGTATGTGTATAAGGGTCTATGTATATACATATACAACTTTCCTAGTCTGCTTGATGAGAAAGGCCTAGAAGCAATAATATCCCATGTTAATAAGAACCCAGATCCCTGTTTCTCAACAGTGTCCTTCAATAAGGGCCAGGGCTTCTTCAAAAAATGCATGGCTGCAGGCCCAAGGCTAAGAAAAGGACAAGTGGAAGCTGAAGTGTCTTGTCCCAGAAAGCAAAGAAGTCATCAAGGAGTGAAGGGAGCATGTCAAAAAGGTACTGACCTTGCCTGAAAAAGTTCTCACTGACCAAATCTGGAACAACCCGAGCATCAAAATATAATGTGTTTCTGGTTCCAACTATGATAAAACACTTTCACCAAAAGTAACTTAGGGGTTTATTTCAGCTTATAGTTCATCACTGAGGAAGTAGGGCAGGAACTCAAGCAGGAACTCAAGCAGAAACTATGGAGGAATGCTGCTTGCTGGTTCAGAGGTTCAAGTTTCTAGCTTTCTTATCCAGCTCAGGACCAGGGTGTGGGGCTGCCCACAGTGGGCTGGATCCTCCTCCATCAATTAACATCAAGATGCTCGCCCACAGACATGCCCACAGGCCAGTCTGACCTAAGCAATCCCTCACTGGAGACTCCTTTGTCAAGTTAACAGTTAACACCAACTAGGATAGTGTGACAGTGAAGGACTGTATTCCATTGACAACACCAACTAGGATAGTGTGACAGTGAAGGACTATATTCCATTGACAACACCAACTAGGATAGTGTGACAGTGAAGGACTATATTCCATTGACAACACCAACTAGGATAATGTGACACTGAAGGACTATATTCCATTGACAACACCAACTAGGATAATGTGACAGTGAAGGACTATATTCCATTGACAACACCAACTAGGATAGTGTGACACTGAAGGACTATATTCCATTGACAACACCAACTAGGATAGTGTGACACTGAAGGACTGTATTCCATTGACAACACCAACTAGGATAGTGTGACACTGAAGGACTGTATTCCATTGACAACACCAACTAGGACAGTGTGACAGTGAAGGACTATATTCCATTGACAACACCAACTGGGATAGTGTGACAGTGAAGGACTATATTCCATTGACTGAAGTAAGACTACAGTCCACAGTATAAATCTTTACAGTGTAAATAAAGGAATGAAGGCAGAGAGAAGGCTTTTTATAGAGGAATATCCACTTATTATAGGATAGGTACTAGGGTAGGAAACCAGGCACACTACAACATGAATGAATAAAAGGTTATGAGATACAGGCTACTTATTCTCCACATATTTTACCATGAAATGCTTAATAATCACAAAAAGAAAAACACTAGTTTTACAGAGAAAACTACCACCTTACCCAAGTGAGCAGAAATAGGACAAATAAACATTTATCACCCACCCCTAACATGTTACTTTCCTTCTCCCTTTCTTCCTTCTATACCCCCACTCTCAATCCTTCTTCCCCTCCCTCGAATTCTCAGCCATCCTCCTGCCTCAGCCTCCAGACAGCTCAGATTATAGAAATAAGCTCAGCTCATGGCTCTTTCCTCTTAAAACTCTTCAAAGTCTTTTCTTTTTGCAGTCACAAGCTTTTAAACTCTGTGTATTATACATTCAATAAAATCCATGCATGCATAAGGCACTCAGGAGGCAGAAGCAGTAGGATCTCTGTGAGCTGAACGTCAGCCAGGGCTACATAGTGAGACCTATCTCAAAAACAAAACAAAACATCTGATGCATAGTTAAACCAATTCCACTCCTCTAAGAGCTCAGACATTCCATTGTGAGATAGTAACAGCTCTGCTAGAGGTTGAATTAATTAATTAATTATCGGCTTAAGAACTCTCATCTGTAAATTGTGAACCTTCAAAGTCGGGAAGTGATAAGCCTGGAGAGCAGCTCTGCCACCTCTAATTTACCCAGAAGATGCAGGAACAAAAGGTGACCCTGGCTGTGGCTAAGCTCTCCTTATCACTGGTAGAATAAATTGCATTGTGTGAGAGGAACATTTCTAGTTATCATCTTTAAAATTAGATTAGAAAACACAAGTAAGCACAAATTTTAATGGGCAAGAAACCAATATGCTCTTTGAGATTATTTCCATATGATATTCTGAGAAACAATCCACCAAAACCCTCATCTTATGGCTCTTACTTCTCAATCTTGATGAAGAGATGAGGCATGCATTATTATACTGCAGCCCTCAATCCCAGCAATAACCTCAACTGGTCCAGCTATAACAACGTAACTCACCATACTTCTTCTAATGTAGCTGATGGCTCTCTTCATATCCATGCCTGACCAGTCGTTGAGCATGTAGCAAATACAGGAGGCACAGTACACAAACCTCATGTCATTCTCACTGCCTTCAGGAACGGCACAAAAACTGAAAACCAGGATGTGAAGCTGCATTAGGATCCTTTACCGCAAGCCGGGAACACATGCCGTGTCTTTACTCACAGAAACCTTTACCGCTGACTTCCCCACCGCACTCCACAGTATAAAATGACCAAAACCATTTATGCTCATGAGCTGTCACTGCCCAGATACTACTATTCAGACAAGTATTTACTCCCAGTAAGGGCAGCAGAAAAAGTAGCAAGTAAAACCTCACACATATTATTTGGTAGTAAGAAACTGCTAAACCCGAATTTTATTATGTGAAATTTCTCCTCAATGTATATATAGATAACTATTAATTGATCTATTGTATTGAGTTTCATTCCGTTTAGTTTTGAAGAGGTAATACTGTGTTCCTGTCCTCTTGATGGCAGTAATCCAGGACAACAGCAGATTCTCAAATGCCCGTTTATTATGTCTGCAGTCATTTTTCTCTAGTCAAGAACAGAGTTCCAAAAACCCTGTCAAGGAAACAAGGACCACAGTGTACAGGGCAGGGACGGAACCAGCAGCAGACTGGTCCGCAGAGTCTTTTGACTGGAGATTATGGCTACCTACTTCATCACGTTAACAACTTACAACTGGTCGTGACCTAAACTCTTACATAAACCACCAAGTGTCGTGAGCACTAACTTCTCTATCATTTAAATGGGTCCTTCAATGAGCTGCAGAGCAAGCCACCTCACTTTGAACATAGTTTTTAATGTGCATTCCTTTCTTTCCCATCAGGACTTTCAAGGATACTCAAACTAAACAGCTTATTTCAAAATATGTTTCATCTAGAAGGCAAATTAAAAAGAAAAAGGAGTTCTACTAGAAAGTGAGCTTTATTTTTGTTCATATAAAACGAGGTACTTTTTTCATTAAGCACTTTTCCATTGTGTGACTAGGGATCTAATCCAGGGCCTTCACACACTAATTGTGCACTAACTCTTGAGTTGTATTTCAGTCCTGGATGGTGCTATTAAGAGACTATGATCCTCTAAAGATCTACTATAGTATTATATCCAGTATATATTTTAGTTCCAAATAGTTTTTATGTAAACATAAAATAATAACGAATACTTCTTACCTCCCATCTTCAAGCTGAAGCGCTCTCAAGCCTGCTAGGCACGCTTCTTTATCTACTCGGCTTAGATCATCTCCAAGAATAATTAGACACGAAAGGCCAGTGTAGGTCATGGCTATGTGTCCACTGTCATAAGGATGAGCTGTTCCAGGGTTCTAAATTCAGAATTAATAGTATGTTAAATTCATTTAAATTTTAAATTTTATTTCATAAATGAGGTTTGACATGAGGTTTTAGTAAATGTTCCTTATACCAATTTGTATAGATATCTACCTGAGGAAAAAAAGCCTCAATTTTTACATGTCTCAATATGTCTTCTTACAAAGCTACACAATTTTCAAAATCTTATACTCCTCCAATTTTATGAAAATAGTTATGACATTTGAATAAATCATATATTTGAAACTTTCTACTTAGTTCAAGCCTATATTTATAAAAATTATGTCTTATAAAGTTAAAAACTCATTCAATATTTTAAACCAAAAAATTTATAAAAAGAAGTAAAATTTCGGCTTGGAATGTAGCTCAGGGATAAAGTGCTTTCCTACTGTGTGTTGGGGCTGTAGGTTTAATTCCCAGAACTGTAAAAAAATAAAATAAAAGTTATGGTATATGGTACAAACCTAAATTAAATCCACTATTATTCACCACATAACCTTACCATTCTACTGTCATGAAGTAATTAATCATTTCAACCTCTAATAAACATTAGAATTTAGACTATAAGAAGTAAATGTAAGGACTTCAACTGTATAAGAAGAAGCAAGGTCACACAATCTCAGAAATAAACCACATTAAGCTTCATATAAGGAATCTAGCCAATAAGGTTTGTGTATGTGTGTTAAAAAGGGTTAGCAACTTAAACCCACAATTTTCTTGCACAATGACCTTGCTTCTTCACAGAGCAAATCTGCATGATATTCAATACCCCTGAAGCCTGAAGCCACCCACTGATCCACCCTTACATACAATTCTTTTATATGGTCTCACTAACACCAAACCAATTTTCATCTTAACACCTTTTAAGTCCCTCCTCAGAACTCAAGCCCTAATTTTCTTGACTATTCTATTTCACAGCTATAATGGCCTTTTTGGAATGCCCAAAGCAGGTCTCATTTTTCGGTATTTAAACCAAACACCTGCTATTTTAAAAGAGTGATAGGGAATCCAAACATGAATTAAATGAATCCTTTGTTATCATACTCCCTGCTACCAAGGCCCTCGATTGGAGACATCTTACTGATGCCATCTGACCACAATTCAGAGAAGCTTGTCTACAGTTTAAGTGAAAAGAATAAAGCTCAGAGAGTTTCAACCAAACCTTGTCATCACTACAATCACTGCTACTTATTCCAGAATCTTGAATCAAAGTATAAACAACTGTGAGTTTCTCACCCCCTCTTACAACTACACGACTCTTGAAATTCTCAAGAGTCATCCCACACTGACTGATAACCATTCTAGAAGCAGACGAACCCATTGCGGAAAAGCCTCTTTTTGGTTTGTTCTTTGTTTCTGAGGCACATTTTTACTTTGTAGCCCAGGTTGGCATGGAACTGCTTACAGAATGCAGGCCAGCCTCAAACTCATTATAGGGCCTCCTATCTCAGGTTCCCACGTGCTGGGGGACCACAGGTATGAGCTTTCAGGTACCTTGCTTACGAGACCTCTTTGTGAAGAGGTGAAAGGGGGCAGGGATCTGGCTCAGTTGGGAGAGCCTGGCATGCTTGAGGCCCTGAGGTCCACACTGTACATCATGGTGAAAGAAAGGAAGGAAGGAAAACCAACCTCTCTCCACTTCCCACTGTGAGAAACCTTGGTCACTCTGACACAAGTGGAACGTCCAGTGCTCGCTCTGGGCCTGCTCCTCCACTTCGTTAGCACTTCTCTGTACACTGGCATGGGCTGGTTCAAAAGCCTCGGCCCAAAATGCCGGGGAAGCTCAGCTTCCTGCTATAAAAGTCATTAGCCAGGGTCCCCAGTCGCTTCCTGGAGAGCAGCTCCACTCTCCTGAGAAACACTAGCCCAGCACTAAGTCCTGTGGCACAGGAAGTTCACCGGCTTCACAGAAGTACCTGAGCACTGTATTTCCAGTTTCTCCAGGAAATCACTAATAACTTCTACACACACATAGTAGTAAGAGATAAGTTTTGGTAACAACATAAATTTCTACATATATATGTGCCAAAAAAAGAAAACAAAAAAACTAAGAAAGGGGCTAAAGGCTTCACTTAAGACATTTCTTTTTCTATTTAGCATACTGAACCTAGGAGCTTAGTTCTTTCTAAATGTCTTCATCTACTAAATCTCTTTATGTCCTTTTCCCACACTCCAACCTAAACAGAACTAACCTTTGATGGATTGAATGGAATACCCAGGTATGAAGAGCCTCGGAAACCACAGCGATTTAGATTTGACCCTAGAAAACAAAGCATGTGTGAAAATAGTTTCCGTACAGAACCCAAAGTAGTTTAACCTGAGAATTGTTCCATAACAGTATCTTAGTACCAAAGTTCCATTTCCTTCTGCATGTACATATGGTGCACATAGGGAGGGTGTACATGGCTGTGCGCACATGCAGACCACGAAAGGATACTAGGAGTCTTCCTCTACTGCTGTTCACCTTCTATTTAGAGACAGGGTCTCACTGAACCAGAAGCTCACTGTTCCAGCTAGGCTAGCTAGCCCCTCACCTCCGACAGCTGGGGTTACAGGCATGCACAGCCATGCCTGGCTTTCATGTAGGTGCTGGGGGTTGAGCTCAGGTCCCCTTGGTTTCCCAGCAGGTCCTCTTACCCATTAAGGCCCATTGTCTCCATTTCTACGTGAGATAATGTTGAAGGCTCATCAGAAAACCAGCCCGGAGGTTAAGTGACATGCTGGAGGTAGCCCACACACACAACAGGCTCTGGAGTCCACCTTGACTCACTGTTTCTTGACATGAGTAAGCTAAAGGTGTAAACTGTTCTATCGCCCTAGAGAAAACGCATATTCATACTTCAGTCTTAAACCTGTGTTCTAGGTGCCTGGCTTTGAAGTATGTACAATACTTAGTTCACACTTGGTCTCTACTCAAAGTATACTTATCATTTTGTTTTTCTATCTCTAAGTTTTCCTTTTTCCAGATATATATGGGATATAAGTTGAGAACTTACAAGCACATCTATAACTATGGGCTTAATGGCTGTTAGAAAATCAGTAAGCTAGATGTAAAAGGCAAGACTATATATATTAGCACACCAGAACTGCCAGCTAATGAAAACTCAAGATGGTTTAAAAATGGGCTTTGGTGCCATGAACTCCCATCTCTATGACGGGTGGAGGGCTAAATCATAACGTCCCCCCATTCTACTTCTCCAAACCAGGCAATCACCTTGTTCAGCTTTCGCTTCCCTGAAACTCTCAGTGGCAGCTTATAGATCTTTGCAGAGGTGAGAAACTACTAAACTGAACACTTCCCGGCGATCATTTCTCTCTGCTGGCAGTACTCCTGGGTGGCAGTAAATTCAGTGAGCATGTCGTGATTTTGGTAAGACTAAAGTTGTAAGTCACTTAAGCTTTGTTAACGAGCAACCAAACCATACTCTCTGTCTAAGTGACACTACACCCCAGAATGTATGACAGGACCCTCATGAGCAAGGTCATATGCACAAGTATCCAGTCAAGTATGACGGTGAAAGTTCAAAAGTGACAGAACCGTCTAACAGGCTTAAGATACTATGCTGCTTCTACTAAAGGGTGCATTATGCTAATCTGAAAGTAATTAGTAGTAAAACTAAATAACATGGAAATCTGTATCTGAACAAGAGAAAACAAAGGCTACAAAGCATGTGCATGATGTTCATAATTAGACAAATGGTACATTCTTAACAGCCTGGAGGGAATAAGGAAAACAGCAGCTGTGTGGGACGACAGGACCAGGGAGACTTCCATCCTCTGAGTCACTGTGGACAAGCAGTCACCACTGTGGGACCTTAGGACACATATTCACCATCTCACCGTGTCAGAGGATCAGAAGTCCAGCCCAAGTCTCCCAAGCTGCAACCAAAGCCTTCACAGCACTACCTTACTTACTGGAGGCTCTAGAGGAACAGTCCGCCTCCAGCTCGGTCACATTGTCGGCAGATGAGTTTCCTGTTACTGTGCGGCTAATCTCAGTCTCACTGCTGGCTATTAGTTAGGAGCTCCCCTTGGCTCCTAAAGCCTTGCTTAGTCTCTTACACACGAGACTCTTACCAGAGAGCAGCTATCACTCAAATTCTTCTCAAGATTCCTGTCCCTATGGCTTTCTCTTCTGCTCTTTCATGGCATCTTCTGACTGACCTGCTGTTCATGTAACTGTACTGTGCACACACACACACACACACACACACACACACACACACACACAGACACAGACACACAGAGAGATGATGTGTATGTGGAAGAGACCTATGGATATGCTGCATTTTAAGCTCAGGTGACAGCATAACCTTAACTATCATCCACTAAGTCCTGCCGAAGTACCCGGTGTCTGACTGAAAAACGAATCAACAGGAATCTTTGGGCAGCTCAGTAGAATTCCACACACCCCATCTTCATCCTTTCATCGTGACTTTGCTTTACTTACCTCACGGTGGGTAAACAGAGTCAAAGTGTCTCTCCCTGTATGATCTGAACTGAACATCAGCTTCCTCTTTTATTAACCCTTGTAAAGATCTACTTCCAAGCTACCAACTTGCTGACACTTTGCTGTAAAACTCTGACCCCAATTCCACGTCTGCTTGAAAGAAAGCTCTATGCACATTCTGAGGTCTATACCCTCATTAGGAAGTTCTTGAGTCCCCTGATAACTTAGGACAATCCAGTTAGGGGTTTTTACATACAGTCTGGGTTCAAAGAAAATGCTTCAGAGTAAAATATCACTTCCTTAGAGACAAGCGAGTACATGTCTGCTTCTTAGTTTTAGTGGGTTAAATCCCTAACTTTTCTGAGAAGCAGCAGCAAGAAAACTGACGCTCAAAAACTCTGTATCAATTGGAGGCTTCGGCCTGGACCCAGGAAACCCAACGCAAACTCATGACCTTCTTCTTCTAGTACTTGTGCTCTACATGCAACTAACAACCTGTCTAAGTTGGTTCTCTTGTACGTCTGTCTGTCTGAGACAGAGTCTCATGGAGCTCAGGATGGCCTTCAAACTGTTACACAGTCAAGGCCCTGAGCTGCAGATTCTCCTGTCTCTGTTCCCTGGTGATGAGACCACAAGCATGCACCAGCATGCCCAGCTGAAATTTCTTCCACTTCCTAACTGGAACAGTAACATACTGCAAGTAGTATGCTTCAGGGTTCTTCTAAGGGATAAAGGATATGTTCAGGTTATAGCAGGGTCCATGGCTTAATAAACAATAACTATTTAAAATTGACCAATTAAATATTATCAAAAATAAAACAAGAAGAAATGAAGAGCCCCTCACCCTTTTGAAATTTTTTAAAGAAAAATATCATCAAATTAAAGGTGTCCTTTCTTCTTTTCCAAATAGGAGCATACACTGTCACCATAAAAATCTATTTAGTCTTTGGAGACAATCACATCATAGGGAAGACAATGTATCATTTCTTCCCTCTTCTGAACTGCTTGTGGACTATGAAATTGGATTGAAAAAAATAGTTTCAATGTAAACAATAGCTCAAAGGAAGATCTTATTTCTCATGGCAAATGTACTAACATTAAACTTAGTGCCCAAGAAAGATGATTTATTTATCAAATTGGTTTATCAGTCATACACTTAAGTACCAAGGTTGTGAAAATGATGTTCAATAAGAGAACATATTTACCATTTTTAAGTTCATTGGGCATTCTCTTCTAGTTCTTGTCAAGCTTGTCTTCTACTGGCTTTTTCTTTATAATTCTAGAAACTTACCATTTCATTATATTCAAGGATAATTGCAATTCGCTCCAAAATTAACACTGCACGTATACTCTAGATGAGGTTGAAGCTTTACTCAAGAGCACCTTCTAGTGTTCATACTTAGCATCAACAAAGCAAAAGAAAGTTCCTTGCATACAGTCTACTCACGAGAACGGTTGTACATAGAACTTGGTAAGATGTAGAAATATCTTGATCCTATCTGAAGTTGACATGAAAACTATGAATATGAAGCCTAGATAGTCATATTTCAAGTTAAAACATTTTGGTTAATGGACCCTCTACTTTTGTGGCACCAACTTCAAAGTCAGGAAGTCTATGTTACAATGGAAATAAATAGATGATAGAGCAGAAGAGTCCAAATTCATAAGAAAAACGAAAACTGAGTAGACAGGAATGCAACAAACATAAGAATTTGTTCATGGAATATGCATATACATTTATGACAAAGTATTGGGGTTGTATTATCAGAGAACATGTTTACAATGTCGGCTTGAAAAATACAACTGACTTTTGCCTGATGATTGTAATATCTCACTTTAAAGGCTGTGGTTTGCTAGTAAGTTCAAAACAAAGACCAATTCTATGACAAGCATTAGAAGACAGTACATCTAGACAGTACATTTAAAACAACACTGAGGTGGTAAGATGACTTATTTGTAGTCTTAAACCACTGTTGGCAGGGAAGATGGCTCACTGGGGAAAGGCACTTGCCAGGCAAGCCTTGTGACCTGAGTTTGAGCCCCAGAGCCCATGTACAGGTGGAAGGAGAGTCCACTGCATGAACCTGTCCCTGACCTCCATAGGTGCTGTGGCATGTGCATGTTCACTCACACACACATATCACACAAACTTATAAAACATGTAAGTTTAATGAGAATTAAAAAAAAACATTTTAGAATTTAAAAAACAGCTCTAATCCCAGCTCTTGGGAGGCTAAGGCAGGAGACCTGTGAGTTAAAGCTGGGATACACAGAACAAAACAATCAAAAAGACTGACTTCAACAAAGGGAGCTGATTTTCATAAGAAGCTTTTCATTTCCCTCTTTTAAGAGACAACTGTATTACACAAGGTAAATACAATCCAAATTATATTTAGCCACATGTAGCAAAAAGCTATGCTTAGGTTACAGTAGCACCCTCACTGTGAGCTCAGGCTGCTAATATAAGTCATGGTTTTGAATTCCACTTTAAAAGTTAGATTTCTGCACTGAGCAGATAAAATTCCAGTGAGGAATGCGGTAATTTTAAAATGTGCACGTTTACAAATATAGAAATAACTTTTCACAGGTCTCAAGAAACACAAGGCTTTCTTATTAGGAGTATGCATTGTTCCCAATTCCTTGTTTTAAAGATGTCAAGAAAGACCCAAAGGAACTGTAAGTTGAATAGTTAGGCTGGGAATGTAGGTCATGGGAGAACACTTGTCTAGCATGCTCCAGGCCTCGGTTCAACCCACAGCTCCCCGAAAAACAAAAAACAAAAAACAAAAACAAAGGAACGTGTGAAACAAACCAATCCACAGCTAAAAGGTGGTTTAATGTCCATTTTCCAAATTTCAAAACTTAGTTTTAGAACAAGACCCAGACCAATTAAAGAACTAGCAGAGATTTCTTAAGAGACTGGAGATTTAGAACTGATCTGAGCCATCAGAGACTGGTGGTCCCACAGACACAGGGCTGGGGTGGGTTGAATCATTGTGCTTTTCAAACTGTCATTTCCTAACTACGGAGTATGTCTCATTTAGCCCACATAAAACCACACTTATTACAGCTGGAAGAATACTGTTTTTTGTTATTGTTGTTGCTATATTTTTTGTTTTTAAAGTAACAATTGAAGTAT
>CABHPH010154776.1:0-47338 GCA_902168325.1 Peromyscus nudipes
AAAAAAAAAAAAAAAGAAAAGAAAGAAAGATACGGAGGAGAGGACCAAAGGTCATATGTGACATGAAAGTGAAAAGGAAGTGGAGAACATAATGGTGGGAGGGAAGATGAGAAAAAAGTGTGGAGAGAACAACAAAAACAAATTTTATTTGAAACTTTTCATAACCTCATTGTGACTAGATTCTTTCTACACTAATAATTATGTAATGAATAGGATATACAACCAATATATAGAAAATGCTCTCCTATAATTAGGGGAAATCTTAGTAACACAAAATGTCATATTATTATTTAAAATAGCTGACAGTTGATATCACATTCTTTTGAGTAATAAACCATAATCCAGTACCATGTTTCTATTTTACTGGTAGTAATTAAAAATATTATATATCTACATACACATTTGGCTACATATAATAAAGCACCATTTTCATTTTCTTTTCAGTCAAGAAATCCCGTCTAGGAATTCAGTCCCAAGAACATTAAAAGGATATGTTTTGAACTCCTTCATGATATTGCCATCTAAATCATAGATCTTAAAGTAGCCTGAATCTCCACATGCAACAGGTTAGTGCACATGCGTGAATCAGGAGGAGCTTTACAAAGGCGGGCCTCTTTTGGCATGATCTCTGAAATGTTAGAGGAACAACATATTTTAATCAAAAAAAGTATGTGACCTAAATTTATTAGCTTATAAGTTCAAATACATAAGACAGTTGACACATCAATTCAATGAAACCAGTTAAAGAGATCTTTGGAACAGGTTAGAATGGTTATTTTGGAAGCTAGCCTGTGAATGTATTTTATGTAAATTTGTAAGCATGCAAATACTTTAACTCTTAATATATTAAAGTGTGCTAAAATAGGCACCACTGTGACTCTAAATTCTATTAGTAATTCAGGCAGACAGAAAGTAATTTCTATGTCTTTAAAACAGTTTTTGGACTCGTAACAGTGAGAGCAGGGGCTGTCTCTGACTGTGTTGCCTACTTTTGGGACCCATTCCTCCTACTGATTCTCTCATCCAGCCTTCATAAAAAAGGAGGTGCCTAGTGTGTCACTGATAAAACCATGGATGGCTGATATCAGTGGGAGGCCCACTCATATCTGAAGAAGAGAAGTGGAGGACGAGTGGATGGGGATAGAGAGAGGAAGGGGTGAGGAGTAAACTGAGAAGAAGGGTGGAAGGGGAGCTTTGATTGGGATTTAAAACCAAAACAAAAAACAAAACAAAAAATAGGTTGTGAACATTTCTTGTAATATATTGCTTAAGAAAAACTGACTACTGAAAAAAAAATCTGTATTTGAGTGTGTGGTGATATTTTATTTGTGCTCTAACAAATAAAGCTTGACTGGAGATCAGAGAAAAAAGGTAGATGCTATATTAAACACAGAGGTCAGGCAGCAGTAGCACATGCCTTTAGTTCTAGCATTCAGGAGGCAGAGATTCATCCGGATCTCTGTGAGTTCAAGGCCACACTGGGAACAGAGCCAGGCATGGTGGCACATGCCTTTAATCCCAGCACTTGTTAACCATAGAGGTCTGGAGGTTTGTACAGACAGACAGGAAGTGATAGAGCTAAGTGTAAAGAGGAAGTGATGTGTCTGGGTGGAGAGAGGAAGTAAGATGGCTAATATTGTACAGAGGTTTAAATCCTAAAAATTACAACACTAAAAACATTCCATGGTAAAACCAAATTTAATCAATTTCTAACAATATATCCAGTTTTACAGAAGGAATAAGAATGAAAACTGTACTCGAAAGAGGTTAACCACACCCAAGAAGACACAAAATATAAGTAATCCAGAACAGTAAATGAGAAGAGAGGTAAAACCCACACCATAATGACAAAACGACACCAATCGAGAAACACTGTTCATTCATAATTCTCAGTTCCCAATAAAAAGACAGTGTCTAAAATATTTGGATTAGAAAATGTGATCTAATACATCCAGGAAACACACCATACCAAAAATAGATGTACTCTCAAGGTAAAAGGTTAGAAAAATTATTTCAAGCAAAAGAAACCAAGAAACAATCAGGAATAACCATTTTAATATCTAACAAAAGAGACTTCAAACCAACATATACAGAGAAGATAGAGAAGGACATTATACACTCACCAAAGGAAAATTCCACCAAAATATTGCAATTCTAAACATGTATGCCCAACACAAGGGCAACCAAGTACATAAAAGAATCACTACTACTACGGCTAAATTCACATATTGATCCTCATCCAATAATAGTGGGTAACTTCAACATTCCACTCTCTCCAATAGACAAATTATCAGAAAAAAACCTAAACAGAGAAATGCTATATTAAATATCATCATAAACCTAGCAGACATCTACATAGCATTTCACCCAAACACACAAAAACATACTTTCGTGCAGCCAACTCTTGAAACTTTCTCCAAAATTCAGCATTTCCTTGACTATAATGTAAGTCTCTGAAGCTGTTTGAAAAATAATGAAATAGCATTTCCTGGTCCATTGGTTTGTAGAGAACTGAAGGTTTCTTATTTTGCTGTGTACATAGTGGTCATTATATAGGTGTTTTGAAGTACCCAAAGCCTATTAAATGAAGAGATGAAAGCATTCACAATGTAAATGTCTTTTTGAAAAAATTCATAACATACTGTCTTTTGGGAGAAGAATTGTGAAGCATTTCTCTGAGCTGCATGGTCTATGCTAGCTCCTTGGCCTGGAGGAGGGTCAGGCCTGCAGTGGCAAAGGTCATGTGTTGGAGACTGACCCAGGCCTATGTGAATTAGATCTATTGTGCTTTGAATTTCTGCCAAGAGGCTTGCAAAGGCAGGATGGCCTTGGCCTAACTAAGAAGTATACTTTTAGATATAACCTTGAACAGTAATCGGCCAGCTGCAAAGCCTTGGACCAAAGAGACTTCACCTCCCCCCCCACCACCACTCTAACTTCTTCTGAAAATTTTCCACTCTCCTTTCTCTGCTCCCCTTCCCTGCTTAAAATCTTGTATAAAAGCATCAGCATTCAGTTAATAAACGAAGCCTTGACGCGACTCAGATTGACTCAGTTTCTCATTTTGCGCTTGGCTTCCTTCCTTTCTCGCCCTCTTGGTTTTTCAGGTGGTTCCCTGCTCGAGACCCACGAATAACTGGACCTGCTGGACGGGTCAGTCATGTGCTAGTGTCTTCACATGTAACCTTTTTAGATGCCATTTCGGTACGTTTGTGCATTTTGTCCTGGTATGTATATATAGAATATAATGGAAAACATGTCTAAATTTTTCAATATCTGTTCTAGAGATGTTAAAGGGATTGCAAATTTTGGCAAATTAGTAAAAATACAATGTTTTGTACATTTCATGTTGAATTCACAAGAAATCTTGTTCTATAAATGGTTTTTATATTAACTTACTCAGCTATTTCTAACTATTAAGTATGCTTGTATTTGTCTGGTCATTAGAAAACAGAGAGATATGTTTGAGGAGGGAATTGCCCAAGGTACAAGCAGTCATATTTAGACAGTCACATAATCATTGCTGTATATAATATCTTAATTATTTTATCAAAGAACCAACTCTATTTCATTGTACTTTGTATCTGTTTTTGTTCCTTTCTATTTATTTAATTTCAGTCCTAAGTTTAAATATTTCTTACCTTCTAATCTTTGGGGAGTTATTTCTTCCTGCTTCTCTAGAGCATTCATGTTTGTCACTGGGTTACTATCATGCGTTCTCTCCTATTATATGGTGTAGGTGCTTAGGTCTATGGACTCTTAGAACAGCCTTTACTGTGTCCGATGGGTTTGAGTATGTTGCGTTTTCATTTTCATTTAGCTCTAGAAAGCTTTATTTTCCTTACTGATTTATATCTGGACATGCTCTTCATTCAGTGGTGCTCTGTTTGGTTTCTGTGGTTTTATATTCTTTCTCTTGTTTCTGTTGTTGATATCCAGCTTTTGCCCATGGTGGTCAGATACAATGCAGGGTTTTATGCTGTATGTACAGCAAATAAGTTCTCACAAGAATTATCTAGTGTTTCTATAAATTAAAATGTGTTTAAGATATTTGAAAGAAGTAATATAATAACATTTTTGTAAATGTGATTTTTTTTTAACTTGGGAAGTACTGTGAACCACGTGTACTTGTTCAATAGAATGAGGGAGATTCAAAAGAAGAAACTGCAGTTTTGGCTTATATTTACTCTGTATGTTATATGCATTTCATGGAAATTTATTGTACTATGTACATTGTACATACTGGGCAAGTGAATTGTAATTTCATGATGTGGTCTCTAAGTATTAAAGAGGTTGCCCTCATTAAAAACAAGGATGCCAAGAACACACAAAATTGACAAGATATAATATTATATTAAGAAGTTATTATAAAATTTGACATTTTCCATTTTTATAGGACTTGATCTATGTTTGTAATTCTTTATTATTACATAGATATTCAAATTTATTATTGGAGAATTACTGATAGTGCTCTTACATTATTGTTTTCAATATGTCTCATATTTGTGATTATAACCTTTTTTGTTTCATAAAAATGTTATTATTAAAATTAGCTATAAAATTATTGTCTGTGGTCTTAAAATATATCTTTGTTGTGGAATATTATTTTAAGATGTATTACATTTGTTTTTGCTGTGAAACATTTTCTTTAATGATGCAGAGATGTGTTGCATTCTTTTATGTTATATTTGTTTAACTCTGTGAAGGTGTGTTACTTTGCCTGTAGAAAACACCTGATTGGCCTAATAAAAAGCTAAATGGCCAAGAGCTTGGTAGAAAAGGATAGGTGGTGCTGGCAGGCAGAAAGAATAAATGGGAAGAGAAATCTGAGAGAATCAAGCAACTAGAAGAGGAGAGGAAGATGTAAGAGGTCACCCTCCCAGCTACACAGCAAGCTACACAGTAAGAAGTAAAGTAATAAATATAGAATAGAGAAGATAAAAGCCCAGAGACAAAAGGTAGATGGGATAATTTAATAAAAGTTAGCAAGAAACAAGCCAAGCTAAGGCTGGGCATTTATAAGAAATAATAAGCCACCATGTGTGTATTTATTTGGAAGCTGGGTGTCGGGCCCCCCAAAAGATCAAAGAACAAAAGAAGTAAACAACAAAACAACAACAACAACAAACCACCACAACAACAAAACAACCAACAACTTATCTTCATTTACAAATAAGGCCCAAACTATTTATGGATGAAGTGATATCATTTGTAAAATTTGTCCTCACTCATGTTAAGGGGAAAGATTGACAAAGAAAACAAAAGAAGAGACAAAGATGAAGTAAGTTTATCTCTATTTCAATGCTATTTGAGTCCCAGATTTCATATTTTCATTCTTTTAACAATTTATGTGCACTTGTTTAAAAGTCTCTAAATTAAAAGTTTCAATGGTGTAAAACCAACCAACCCACCAAAGAAGTCAGCAACTAAGTAAAAGATTCCTAGGAAGTAGAATCCAGTGTTTTAGAGATGTTCAGGTTCTCAGAAAAATTCGAAGCCATGCCAAGAAGAAAGATTGCTGAGTTTAATGTTACACAAGCACATCCAACACAGCTTTTAATACAAGCAGTATGAGTAAGTGATGCTTTTTTTGTATTTAGGGATATTAAATTAGAGCAAGCTATGTCATAAGGAAGGCTCAAGGTGGGGGCTCATCAATCTCAGTTTGAAGGAGAAATAGAATAGACATCACAGGTGGAGAGGGGAGGTCTGGATGGGGGAATGGGCATGGGAACTGGAGCAATCAGGTAGGGGAGGATGGAGGGAGAGTACTGGGAAAGAGAACTGGAACCAGGGCCATTTCTGGGAAGAGCTAGAAACTAATGCAGTGGAAACTCTCACGAATCTATGAGGGTGACCCTAGATAATACTCATAACAATGGGAAACCTAGAGCCTGAACTGGCCAACTCCTGTGTCAGGGCCTAGCCCGACTATGACTATTGAACAGTCCTTGAAGGGAGGAGTGAGGATTGAGAAACAATAGATATGAAAAATATAGACGTAGATGAAGCAAAAGACAGAGATACAGCATAGTTTTGGGAGGGCTCTGGGTCAATACCACAGTTGCCTTGAATTTATTCCTAATGAGGTTTTTATACACCAGCAAGGGGAGAGGCAAAAGACCTCCTCCTTTGAAGGTCAGGATACAAAGGTCAGTATAAACAAGTGTAGACCCTTCCTTAATTTTCAAAACACCTGGTAAGTATGCCTTATGGCAAAGCATCTTGTAATTAGTCCTTGAAGTATAACTCACCTGGTAACCATGCTTTTGGTCAAAACATCCTATTATGCAGCCTTGTGGGGCAAAGGAAACTCCAACATTCTGACCCTGAGTCAATTTGGAATAAGGCCTTACTATGGAGTCTCTGTGGGCCCCCATACTCCTGTAACCAGGCAAGACTTTCAGTGGAGGGATTGAGATCCCAACCCAGCCACATAACATCTGACCTACAATTTGCCCTGCCTACAAGATATGATGGGACAGCGGCAGTGCAGAAATTAACAGAGTGGCCAACCAACGTTTGGTCCATCTTGGTACCATGAGTGAGACACCCCTGACACTGAGCAGAGGGCCAGGTCCCAGAAGGTGGATAGCCCAGAGAACTAGAATAGAACCAAGCATGATTGTCAACAAAAGAAAAAAATAGTCAATAAAATGATATTTAATGATATCCTGCTGTACTCATAGATCATTGCCTAACCCAATCAGAGAGGCTTCATCCAGCAACTGATGGAAACAGATGCATTGACCCACAGCCAAGTTTTGGTGGACTTGGGGAATCCTGTGAAAGAAGGGTAAGAATAATTATGGGAGTCAGAGGGGTCAAGGACACCACAAGAAACCCCACAGAATCAACTAACCTGGCCTCAGAGAGACTGAACAGCCAACCAAGGAGCTTGCATGGGACTGACCTAGGCCCTCTGCTCACATGTTACATACTTGTGTAGATTGGTCTTCTGGGAATTCTAACAGATGGAGCAAAGACTGTCTCTGATTTTGTTATCTAATTTTGGGACCCTTTCCTCTTACTGTGTTTCCTCATCCAGGCTTAATAGGAAGGAGGGTCCCTAGTCTTACTGCAACTTGATATTCCAGGGCTGCTTGATATACATGGGAGGTCTGCTCTTTTCTGAAGAGAAAGGAGGAGTAGATGGGAGAGGAGAGGAGGTTGGGGAGAGAGACTTGGTGAAAAAGGGAGGGAAGGCAATTAGCCTGGGAAAAATTAATTAATTGATTATTAGTTAATTAATAAAAAATCCGACTAACATAGAGGGCATTTTGAAAAAGTTAACCCAAACGCATAGTGGACCAATGACTTCCAACTGATGTTCCTTTTCAGCAATGATTTATTTGAGCAATATCATTTGTCTAAGCCTTAACATTTATTTGGGACTTTGAAAGAATACTGACATTCTGTATAGTAATGGAAAACAGATATATAATTAAAAGAATTGCTTTTATATATGGATGATTCTTGTTGGAAGTAAAGAAAAGTATCCTGTGACACAGTTTTACAAATTGGGTAAGTAAATTTGAAAGTACTAAGAGGTACTGTTTAAAGTTTTGAGAACATACAAGATGATTTCACACTACACGGACAAGGCTAAATATAAATGATCATGTTGATGATGGGCTGCAGTTGGAAGTAAGGTATAGGAGAGGGAGCTTAGGGAAGGAGACTTGGAGGGAACTGGAGAGAAAACTGGAGGAAGAAAATGGGGACAAGAGAAGGAAGGAGAGATGGGGAGAAGAGGAGGGACTTCCCAGCCCCATTACCTCACCAGTATCCCAAAGACTTACTAGTCTGCAAAGAATCAGACATAGACTTGCCTAGATGTTGGGTCCAAGCGCAACCTCCAGGGACTTGGCCTGACTGGGATGATGAAGGAATCAAGAAGAGATAGACAGACACACAGACAGAAATCTGGGGTTAAGTGGCCTAGGCTTTCATCTGAGGAAACCTCAGCCCATTGGATGCTCAGCATGTTTATCATGTAGAATTGAACAGTGATGGGGTTATTATGTATAACTGACAAGGAAACAGGTTTGTTACAAACAAATAATCAAGGAAGCAGAGTTTAGCGTATATAACTGGATCAAGGAGACAAGTTTAGCTAATCTAAATAGGAGCAGTCTCTGTAGGAGAGCAGTCTGCAGCATATAAACAACCCAGTGGAGAAAGCTACAGTGGACTTTTTCTGCACACATTGTCAACCTCCTCACATGAACCCCAGAGGAAGGCAGTTCTGTTTTCTTCTCTGAGCCTCAGATAGCTGGGTGAGGGGAGATTTGCCATTCCTCCATGGGCCTGAGACTCTGTCGTTCTTGCTTTTGCTGGGCCCATGTCTACGTTACACATTCACAAAGGACTCCACTCATTCAGGGCTTCCTCCATTCTCTACACCTAGAGATACAATTCCACTATTTACTCTGCTAGAATTACCTTGCGTCTTTGAAATATGTAAGTCAAAATATGCTTGTCTTATACATATTTGGGTGGTATATTAAAATGTGAAGACAATAGGAAATTGTTCTGAATTTTCATTAAGCAAACAGTAGAATTATATGCACTAAAATGTCTAAGATTCAAAACAATACCATTATCCATACTGAAGGTAAAACTCTGTGGATGGTGTATGAGGGGGAAAGTGGTGCGGGTCGGGGTGGGGGGGAGTTCATAGTTTGAAGGAGAGGGAAGTGTGGGAGAATATCAAGAACACCTGGACCTGCATCTCATGGAGTTTCATAGAATGGGTTTTCAGACTTGTCATGAGAATTCACAAAGGGCTGATGGTGGTTCTGATCTCATTTATATGAAACTCTGAACTACTGTTTCACAAAGACACAGAAAGGGATCAACTAAAGAGCAGCTGAGGAGCCATGCTGGCTTTGAATGAATACACTAACTGCTTTTTTACAGTGTTCTTCAATGTGTTCCTTCGATCATGCTGAGACCTGCATAAAAATGAAATGTCATACTCCACTACCCTTCCAGCCAGCGGTACAGTTTATTTTCTTGTCTTCTGATGGAGTTCACAAATTTAATAACTGCCTTTTATCCTGGTCTCTACACTCCCTTTCAGCCTCCTATTCAGTCTTCTCTCTCTGCAGGTTTGCAGGAAATGCCTCATTTTAGATTTTCTATAAAGAACATAATAGATGGGAAAAGCAAAAGAGAGGAGAATATTATCTATCATGTAGAAATGGACAAAGGGCAATCAGACCATTTTAATAGAGACTGAGAGGAAAAAAAATAAAGACTTCAAGTTATTGTCATATTTACTACGTTCTGGTGAGGCAATTTGGGACAAGATAAATTGACTAGTTTCTGTTGCAAAATGTATTATGATTCTTCTGTCTATTGTCCATTAAAAATAATTTATCCTTAATAAAATACAGGTTATCATCAGGGAGATCTTGACAATAGGGGACTCATTTTACAGTTAATTAATATATGCAGTGATGAATGTGAGTATTTCTGCATGGTGCATGCAGCTGTCATTAATAATGGTTAGTAGGTTTCAATGGCAGTATCATTAATGGGGTGCATTATTGTTCAGATATTTTGGAAGTTAGAAAATAATAGAGTAAGGGCAGGCAATATTTCTAAGGAAATATCATTTGCTAGTAATACCAGTACTCCTTCATTTGCAATCTCATTAAGGACCGAATAAGCTACATACCATGTTTCTCTCTGTAGCTTTAAAATGTGCAGGCAAACACTTTGCCAGCAAACTGTAAGAGTGACTTGGTAACTAGACATCTTTGTTCGCATCCTATGCTCTATACCCTTCACCTCTTTGATTAAAAACACAGCATGTGAGGATGAGTCATTGTTAATCCTAGGGAAATGGTTTCTAACTTTGAATTAGTTAAATGCTAATTGCAGTACTTTGCCTACAAAGAATCACCCAGAACTTTTAACTAGATGATGTTTAATTGTCTTCTGAAATACCAAGTGGCTCTCTGTGCTTCCAGAGTTTCATATCCCAATAAGAAAATGTCAAAGTGCATAGGCTATGAGGAGCCTGAGGTTGATGACAGCTAGAACTATTTTTTGAACACAAGCCCTTCTCACTTTACAGCAGTGGGATGTAGGGGCACACTGCTGTCCTGTAGACTCATAGAAACATGAATACTAGATACAGGAGCCGGAACTGCATCCCGTGCTATCTCCTGAATTCCATATGAATGCAATTCACCTACTTCATTGATGTTGTTTTCCAGCACTGAAGTCAGAGAGCCACATGAGAATGCTGGGAGCTGCCTCATCATTAAATCGCTAAATGAAAGCTCTGGAAGTGCATTAAATATTTCAGGCTGGAATATTAAAAAGCTGCTCCTACATGTTGGTGCACACAAGGATTAAGAAAGGCCTCTAGTTAAGCTAATTCTATTCCTGCATTCCACCTCTATTTAACTGAGGCACATGCACTTGCTTTCTTGACTGTTACCTGTCATGTGATTCCCTTAAAGTTTACAAAAGCACAGTTTTAGAGGCTTATTTATCGTAGTTTTCAATTCCTGCATATTAATGATAAAATGGTAGGTTTTGTCATGACACATTCACACATGTTGATAAGGAGCTTTGACTTTTATCCTTCTCCTGCTACTCACCCCTGCCCCTGCTTCCTAGTGTTCCCTTTCAGACTCCCTACCTTCCTCTAACACTTTAGGGTTTCTCTCCTTTTTCTAAGCCTCTGCATATGAGAGAAATAATATTTTTACTCTCTTTAATGCTATCAACATGATTCCCGTTCTGTTTTTGTGTTTTCTGTTGCTTTTAGTTTGCCTTCTCTTTATTCTTACCTTTCTCATTTCTCAGAAGTATTTTTTTCTCTCCTGAAAACAACTTTTGATTCATTATTTTGTAATTTTCTTTTTAACTAGTTACTGCAAATCCTACTTAGTTGGCTTTCTTATGTCATTTTTGTTATACTGGAATATATGACAAATATTGCCATCCAGGCAATTTTCAGTCATGTGACTGTTGTCCCCCAATATGGTCAAAATAATGGTTCACGGGTTAACACAATAGCTTTGAAAATGTTGTGACTGTGCCACATAAGAAACTTTTTCTACATTTCAAAGTGGTATACCTACCTACATAATTGATCCTTGAATGAATGGGCTCACATCCTCAAGCAAAATGCTTTATCATACCCTAATGTGATTTACTCAATCCTGGATAGCATTATGTTTTTCTTCTGGTTTGTGATTTTGTTGTCAGCTGTGAAAAAAATCACTACATTACCTCACAGTGATTTTTAACTGGATTGTGTCTGTTGGTTCTACACAATAATGCAAGAGTCATTTTATGTGGTGAACTATTATACATCTGTTATTGCCCAGGAAGTCTTATGGGAGGGTGAATGAAGACTTGTTTTTATTTTGCAGAAGTTCAGAGAACAAAAACATATTTATTTTTAGGGTTTGAAACAGATTATGGCTTTCTGGGCCAGAGAGGTTGTGGTTTGGCAGTTAAGCATCTTCACTGTTCTTCCCAAGAACCTGAGTCTCCCTCTATTGACCTCTGTGGGCACAGTACTCACATGTGTAAACACACACAGACCTGCCACATCTACACACAATCAAAAAAATATTGATTTCCAAAGTGACTGTACAAGTTTACACTCCCACCAGCAGTAGAGTGGTGTTTCCCTTGCTCAACATCTTCACCACCATAAGCTGCCATTTGTGTCTTTGATCTTAGCCATTCTGACAAGTGTAATATGGAATCTCAATACTCCTGGGCATATACCCAAAGGACACTCCATCCTACCACAAGGATGTTTGCTCAACTATGCTCATAGCAGTTTTAATCATAATAGCTAGACACTGGAAACAACCTGGATGTCGCTCAACTGAAGAGTGGATAAAAAAATGCGATACATTTACACATGGAGTATTAATCAGCTGTTAAAAAAATAACATCATGAAATTTGCAGGCAAAATGTATGGAACTAGAAACAGTCATCCTGAGTGGGGTAACCCAGACCCAGAAAGACAAACATGGTATGTACTCACATATAAGTGGACATTAGCTGTAAAGTAAAGAATAATCATGCTATAGTCCACAGACCCAGAGAGGCTAAGAAACAAGGAGGTCTCGTGGAGGGACACCTGGATCTCCCTGGAAAAGGGAAATAGAATAGATTTCATGGGTGGCCTGGGGCCATGTGGGGTTAGGAACAGAAGGGATCAGGTTGGGGTGAGTGTGGGGAAGAGTCCTGGGAGAGATGACTAGAATGGTGGGGGAGCTGTTAGAGTTTTGATCAAAAGCTAGAGCAATAGAAAATATCAGCAATCCATGAGGGTGACCCTAGCAAAGTCTCTTAATAATGGAGAATACCAATCCTGAATCAGCCATCTTCTGTAACCAGGCAAGGCTTCCAGTGGTGGGACTGGGACATCAACCTATCCACAAAATCCTTGACCAACAATCTGTCCTTCCTGCATGATATGCTGGAGTAAAGGTGGCACAGAACTTGTGGTAGTGGCCAACCAATGACTGGTCCCGCTTGAAACACATGCCACATAACAGGAGAGGAAGCCCTCACCTGATACTGCCTGGAGGTTCAGGAACCAGAGTCTGGACAGCCCAGAGACCTAGGATAGACCCATAGAACCAAACACGACTTGTCAGAGAGAGAGAGAGAGAGGCAGGGAGAGAGAGAGAGAGAGAGAGAGAGAGAGAGAGAGAGAGAGGCAGAGAGAGAGAGAGAAAATATAGAAAGAAAATTTAATGAAATGATTCCTAGTAATACTCTGTTATACTTGGAGACTAGAGACTAGCATAATCATAATCAGAGAGGCTTCATCCAGCTACTGATGGAAGCAAACGCAGAGACCAACAGCCAAACATTAGATGGAGCTTGGGGAATCCTGAAGAAGAGATCAAGTAGGGATTATAGGAGACAGAAGAGTCAAGCCTTTGTATGAAGAGATGTACTTAGTCTTATTATAGCTTGATATGCCATGCGTGGCTGATACCCCTGGGAGGACTGCCCTTTTCTGAAAGGAAAGGAGGTGGAGTAGGTGTGGGAGAGACGGGAAGTGGAGGGGAGGCACTGCGAGGAGAGGATGGAAGGGAAACTGCGGCAGGAATATAACATGGGAGAGAAGAATAAACGAAAAACAAACTATGACTTAAAAATTAATTCATGTATGTGGAGTTGTCTGCAGAGAAAAGAGAAGGCGTTGGACTGACGGATCCGGAGGCAAAGACTTTGTTAGGCACCTGTGATAGGTGCAGATACCTGAACTCAGGGCCTCTGGAACAGCACTGAGTGCTCCTAACTGCTGAGGCATTTCCCCATCCCCAAGTATGACTCCTACCTATAAACTTCGTTGTGTTGGTTAGTTACTATTTTCATTCACTTACTTTAGCAAATAAGAACATATTATTGCTCCAGAACACAGTCTCGTTGATTTAGTGTAAAACGAGTTTTACAGACTAGTTGTTTTACAACTGAGAAGTCTAACATTCTCCTGATTAGTAATATCCATTAGTTATTTTTCTAATATTTACTTTTAGATAAAGAAAGCGTTAATGTAGAAAGTAAGAAATTACATAAAAGTGTGAAAATTCCAAGTGTCACTTGCCCCAAAAATATCAATAATGAAACTTGCAATGTTTGGGCTTAACCTAATGACAAAAAAAAAACTAGAATGCCTATGGAAGAGCAAAAAGTTGTGAACAGTCAGAGAAAGAATGAACAGAAAAAATAAAGCTAGAAGCATTACAAAGCCTGAATTAAAATTAAAAAATATGCTACAGAGCCATGGAGACCAAAAGTAGCATGGCGTGGACTTAAAACAAACCCATGGGTCAACGTAAGGAAGGAAATCCTGTATGCAAACCCAATGCTTCTACAGCTAACATATTCTTAACAAAATTTCCAAAATATTCACTGAGAAAGAATAAACAATCAGCAAACTATGTTCTAAAAACAGTGTGTGTGGTTGCAGAATATTGATATTTTACCTTCATCTCTCAGTTTGTAAAAATATCATCTTGAGCTGAGCGATGGTGGCACATGCCTTTAACCCCAGCACTTGGGATGCAGAGGCAAATGGATCTCTGTGAGTTTGAGGCCAGCCTGGGCTACAGAGTGAGTTCTAGGAAAGGCTCCAAAGCTACACAGAGAAACCCTGTCTCAAAACAAAAACAAAAACAAAAACAAAAACAAAAACAAAAACAAAAACAAAAACAAATCATCTCAGTCTGGATCAGAAACGGAGACAGAAAAACAAAAGACACGAAACTACAAAACAAAAGTGTAGGATGAGTACTAATAAATGACTAAAATAAAGAAACATTTCAATCATCAGTGTAGGGGATTTGAGGAGGAACTGATCCCCTAGAGGACATAGGATTTCATCATGTTAAAACACTTCTACACAACCAAGAAAAGAAGTGACACAGAGAAATTCTGCCACCAATGCACAATAGATTTTCTAAAAATTTAGTAACATTGCAAAGCTAAAACTACTAAACAGAGTCAGTAAGATGGCTCAGTGGGTGGAGGCACTTTGCAATAAGTCTAATGACATGAAGACTTGCAAAGCCTAATGAAAGAATTGACTCACACAAGTTGTTCTCTGGTCTGTTCACATAATCCTTGTACCTGACATGCTTTCCGTTTGTCTTGAACCTTGGATTGCCATTTGAACATGATTCCTTGCAGTATCTTCCAGTTTTCAATACACTGACAATCTTGCTCACAATAATGAGTAGCTTTACTTTCCTTTGAAAAACACCAAACCAATACCAGACTATATAAGTCTAATTATTATTTATTAGACATGATTTACATTTGATTTATGATTCTACATTGAAATTTATTACATATCTTCAATCAGGAACTAAGAAATGGGCTACTTATATCTGGTTCTTTGGTTTTCTGGGTTTGTAAATATCATTCTGATTCCATCTTAGTTTTTACACAGGTACCTTTATCTGTTTATTTCCAGATCTGTGCAAGGGTTAAAACTAGATGTTAAAATCCTGCTACTTCAACTGGAGAAGATATTTGGTTTAACTGCAGCATAGCTGTGTCTTTCAGCATGTAAAAGTGAATTATAGGATATGATAGTCTTGACATTTCCAGTGTAGAAAATGCAGTTCTTTCAATGCTAATTAGTTTAGTAATGCATTGTTGACATTTACTTCGGTGAGCAAAATAAACAATAGAAGGGCTACATTAAATGTGCTGTTAGCCTGAATAAAATACTTTGAACATGTCATATCACAATATTTACAAATAAACCATGCATTTACCTTGTAATTGTCCCCATGAAATATACATAAGGTTTCTGCAATTAAACTAAAACCTAGCATTCTTATTAACAAACAAAATGGCTGAAAAAGAAAAATGACTCCCCATTAAAGTTTTTAATGAATTGATTATCCTTCCATTTCAATAGCATTTTAATGTGTAGATTTCTTAGCAGCAAAAATATTTTTAAAGGAGACATTTCTGTGCCTGATATATGGATTCAGAGACTATGGATACTCTAAAACTGGTTAAGACTATATCAATAGAATCTAACATTTTAGTACACTTAAACAACAGAGCCATAACATTAAGTAAATTTCTGATATATTGCTAAAATTCTTATCAATATAAGGCTTTCAAATAGTTCGTTTGAGCAAAGGAAAAAACACATTTGCAATTTGCACATTCAATGTTTTAGAATCATTCATTACTGAAATTTCAGAAGGCTGAATTACATTATGAATTTGTCACATTAATGCATGTGCATGTGTGATTGATGCCTCATATTTTCATAACAAGCTCTTCAAGTGAACTTTTTTATCTAATAGATTTTGTGGACTTCTAGCTCAACAACATCTTTAACATAAATAAATATGGATCTATTTTAAACCACCCTGCACTCAGCACAATCATTCTCTTGATGTCTCCTCTCTCAGTGAAGAGTAGCAGGCAGTGTAGCACACCACCATGAAAGAATTTTAAATTGAGTTTTTAGTTATTCAGCTGTTGCACTCATTGATTTTGATGATTTCCCTTCAACAGTTTGAATTTCCATGCATGTGATTTTAGGCAAGAAAAAGTAAATCAAATTATAGTAGGTTTTTCCAAAGTAATCAGTTTTGTTGTTTTATATAAAGAAGATGAATAATTTGTTTTAGTTCTCATATCTAATTGATGTGGCATATCGTGTATTCATCCCAATTTCCTGCATAATGGATTGCGCTCATCAGTAATTTCATAGAGAGGGACAGCAGAAGCATTCTGCTACAACACAAAAGAGCATTGTTTTAGCTGTTGTGGTTAGAACTGACATGCCTGATGCCATGTAGCTGTTTTGTTATCCTTTTAAAGATTTTAACATAAAACACACCAATTCATAACATACCTGTGCTGCATCCTTCATCTTACCTATCACCTCATTGCTAAAACTGGTTTGAACAGTCATGGACCTGATAATTTTGGCAGAGCTGGAGGCATGTTCTTTGTCTTAAAACAAGTAATCACCCAGAGGCAAGGACAGCTGGATTAGCACTGCTCCTTGAGATTAACAGATGTGCATTTGGATGGCAAAAATTCAAAATTGTCTTCTCCCAATTTCAACTTTAAAAGTGGATGTTATTGTTCAAAATTCCTCTGGAAGTTCCCCGAAAAGAAATAATTATTATATGCTATGTTCTCCCCAAAGGGAAAAAAATTTGTTCTGAAAACCACAGACAAGTGTGTGTTAACTTGTTTGAAGGCTAATTCACTTTAACAATTGGGGGATAACTTTACAGAAACATTTCACTTGATTTTAATTATCTGAACGAGGTAGTTTGTATCAAGCAATTTATATATATTATACAAATATTAATGTAAATAAAATATACTAATTTATTCTGGATACTTTTAATTCCATTGAATTCTCTAGGGTTTAGAAATGGTATATTCAGTCCACAACCCATGACCCACATGTGCCCAAGGATCACTATGAATTCATCATCACACCAAATCCTAAATTTATTTAAAATATTATGATTGCTCTAATAATATAACAATATTGTTATAATAATATAACAATAATATAAAGACAACCCACTGCCTGTGATTGGATAGAAGGCCCATTGCACAGGAGGGATTCCATGCCTGGTAGTATAACCTAGTTATGTCTGGGTAGGTCATAGGCCCAAAGAAGTGACTTGCTACCGTTGTTCAACTAAATCAATTTAGCATCAAACTGCCTTCTAAATATCTGTTTATACTCATAGAAACAACTACTTTCTGCCTAAATCAGACAAGCTTCTGTTAGAAGTGAACAGTGGTTAGTGGAGAAATTTATGGCTTCCCCAGAGTGCTTACAATAAGGGACAATTGAGGACCCAGCCTGAAACAACACATTTATAAGCAACCCTCTCTAAAGCTTAGGGAAGATTGAAAAAGAGGAGACAGGAAAAATACGATCGTTATATTTCAGAAAAGAGGGCTGTGACATGATGTTCTTTCAACATGACTCTGCTATTGCTGCCATAAACTCATTTTAGCTAGGGTTTACAGGGTCTGGACTTGTAGAAGACTGGCCCTATCCATAGACGGTCACTGATGGGGGAGGTGCTCATGGGTTTCTACCTCTCATTCCTGAGCTATCGGCTAATGACAGATTCCAGAGAGAGAAGGAGCCCTTGTCTTTAACTGTGCACCTACTATAGAGCTCAACAGGCTCCATTGAGTAGCTCCACATCCATTGTCACATAGGGGGCCCTGGTTAAATTCATGAGGTCCCAAAACAAAGAAAGAAATGTATGAACGAGAATTGTATGGAAGAGGGGGAGCATAAAAGAAATGGAATTAAGATTGAAGATGATGGGAGAGAAAAAAGAGAGAGAGCAAAAAGATGGTGGGAGATGAGAGTAATCAGTATGCGTTATGTGCGTGTATGAAATTGTCAAGAAACAAATATAACCGATGAAAGCAAAGCAAGAAAAACGCTGTTAGATTTTATTGAAATTCTTTTTCTTTGAATCTCTACTGCATTACACTCAAAGGTGAACTTCGTAGACAATGCGTCATTGTCTCACAAGGTCAAAATGTGAGACACAACTAGATAAGTATGTGAATAAATGTATCCATCAATTATATAACTAAGTAGCAGGTAAAAACATAATGTATTAATTTTTAAAAGCACACCTTTGCCTGTTGCTGATTGACATATTGAAACCCATTGAATATACCTATAGGAAATGCGGCATCATTCTCTGAAGGGACTACTTAAGGCTTCTGTTTATTTAAACATGAAGAACTGGTAAAAATGGTTCAGCAGAGAAAGCCACTTGCCCTGGAAGCCTGACAACCTAAATTCCATCCTCAGAACCCATTAGAAATGAAATGAGTGAATAGATTTCACAGAATTATCCCCTGACTCATATATACATACTGTGGAATGTATGCCTCCAGTGTGTGTGTGTGTGCACACACACACACATGCATGCACATGCATGCATGCATGATTGCACAAGTGTGCATGTACACACCAACAAATAATAATGATGATGTTAACAAAATAAGCAAATATATTTTCTCATAATTTCATTCTGTTTCTGTGGCAAATACTGTGTTCAATACAACTTAGAAAAGGAAGGAAGTAATTTCAGTTTATAGATTACAGTCCACCATGTGGGAAAGTCAGGGGGCAAGAACTGGAAGCAGAGATCATGGAAGAATGCTACTTTTTAAGCTCCCTCCTTAGTGACCTTTCTAGTACAGACCAGAATGATCTGCACAGAGAACAGTGCCTCCCATGGCAATCTGGGCTTTCCTACACCAATTGACAATCAAAACAATACCCCACATCATGTCCACAAGACAATTTAATGTAGGTAGTTCCTCAACTGAGGCTTTACTCTCATATGACTCTAGTCTGTTTCAAGTTTACAGTTGAAAGTCAATAGAATGACAAATTTAAAATGCAAGTTATTAATTTTATTGATGCTTAGGAGTTATTTGCACACATTCTAAATGAACCACTTTTGTTTGCAAATAATTTAAAATGTCTCCTTCCATTTACTATATTCTATTTTTATTTTCTTGTTATTTTTGAGAAACAGAAAATTTAACAAAATGATGTTTACTATTTAAATTCTTTATCACTAATATTTTAGTATTTTTATCTAGTTCTAACTAATTACCTCTTTCAATGTCAGGAAAATATTTATTTCATCCCAAAAACTTAATTATTTTACTATTCAGATTAGTTTTTTAATGTATTGATTTTGGAGTTTAGTATGACACATTTATTTCTCTGTAAATACTCAGTTGATCCATATACTTACTACCAGGCCATCTTTGCCACTATGATGTTGAAATGTCTTCTTCATCACAACTTGATGAGCACAAATGCACAGGTGGGCATTTGATCTACAAATACATTGTTTCAGCTGGTTTGTCATGGCTTACAGCCATTCCTTGACATTGAGTTAACTTTATAGTAAGTCTGCACAAGTATCCTTCAACACCGTTGTTCTTCAAAGAAATTTGAGATTCACAAAAGAATGCATCAAATATCATGTCTGATGTGTTTTGTATTTCCATTGCCATATAATTTTTACAACCTTGTCATATTCCACCAATAATCATAGACATATAGGTCAATCATGAGGCCATTTCATCTTAATATTCAGACTTCTAATTAATGAGGTGTCTTTCAAAATGGATTTGTGTGTTTAGTTAATCTAAACAAATAATCTTAATGATTACTCCAGAATGTGCCATTTGAATTCTTATTCTTGAAGTTCTAAGTTAGATGAGAACTATTTGCAATTCCACTGACTACAAATACCTAATTACTGCTTAATAATATTCCTTCACTCTTCTTTTTTTGTATTACTATTCTATAAAATACTCTAGTGCACAAATTCTAAATAAAAAAATGGTGTATCATCAAATTAAACACATCTATTGAGCCATTAGTTTCAGGCCTGGTCCACAGTTGTTCAGGTAACTTTATTGACAAACAGAAGGCAGAGCACAATGAAGGAGAAAGTATGAATTGAGCCAGATGGAAAGAAATACTAAATTTCCTTCAAAGTGTCAGGGGTGTTAAGCCCAGAGGCCACCGGCTTTCAACATTCTGATTAACCAAGGCTAACTTCTAAAACATTTTCCCAGTCAAGTTATATAGAAAATCCATACAAAGCAAACCTCCCCTGTGATACACGCAAAGGAATCCAGTTGAAAGCAATATTTACTAAATACACTAAGTAAAAGGCTCTTAATTTTTAAAGAAGTAGAAAGCATAATATTAATTTATGTTTACAAAAATACTTGACTGAAAAGACTTCGGGGAGAAAGGATTATTTTTGCACACCCTTTCAATGCATCAGTGCCAGGGCCTGATGGCAATCATGACAGCAGCAATGTGGGGCAGAAATTCCTCACCTCATTGTAAACTAGGAAGCAGTCAGATCAGGCTGGAGTTAGAGGTTGGTATAACCCAAATGCCAGGCCTAAGTGGCCTACTTCTTACTATGAGGGCCTATGTTCTAGAGCTCCAGAGCTTTCAAATTTACACTACAATCTGGGCACCCAGCCTTCATAACATAAGACTGTGGGGCTTATTTCAGGTTTAGTGTACAGTGTCTTTTTTTTTTCTTGAGCTGAGGACCAAACCTAGGGTCTTGTGCTTGCTAGGCAAGCGCTCTACCACTGAGCTAAATCCCCAACCCCTGTACAGTGTCTTGATAAGGCTATATACTTATAAAACTAGGTACAGTACAACATTTGAATTTAATGTCTATCAGTATCTTGGTAACTATTTCAGTAAATCCTGGAATTGATAATGTGTTTAAAAGATTACATTTCCCAAAGATGTTTAAAACAAGATAATCACTGTTTTGTTACAGTAAAACACACTAGTTTTACTAACCAGACCTTAATACCTTACAATATAAGGCACAGGTGCACCACATGTCTAAATCTAGGATTTGCTTCATTTATTTTCTTCAAGTTTTAGAATGATGTGCATACAATCTAGAAAATCAACAATCAAAAGGGCAGAAAATACAAGCTTAGCCTATGCCTTAAAAACTTGGCGGAGACAGTTAATTGGATAAAGTGCTTGCCATACAAACATAGAAACCCAAGTACAGGTCCTAAGCACTGACCTGGCAGAAGGCATGATGTCCTATTATAAATCCAGAATTCAGCAAACATAATCAGGGGATCCCTGAAGTAGGGTGTCTAGCTAGATCAGTCCATATCAGCAAGCTTTGTGTTCAGGTGAAAGACTAATCCTCTGTAAGTAAGGTCCAGTGCAATCTTGGAAGACTAGTGATTCCAAACATGGGCATTCATATGCACAGGCACACATGATTATGTATACTTGTACTCATACAAGTGTCCACACACATATGAACATTACACACAGCACACATAAACACAGGCCAATATTCAAAATAACTGAAAACCAAAGACCAATTGAAGTTTTTGGTGTCATTGTCCATGAAAAGTATATGATTAATGGGTCAGAATTTTGTTGAGAGGAAAATCACAAAACATGATGTGAACAAAAGCCCTAGGGGCAAGTAGAATAATTGTAGTTTTCATGTTTCTGTTGTGTTACTGTTTTTAACTTGGGAAAATTGGAAGGCAACATCTTTATTCTTTATTTCCCTTTATTTCTTTTGATTTTCAGATAAGAAAGAGACCCTGAGATATGAATTAAAAACAGCAACTGAGCCGGGCGGTGGTGGCGCACGCCTTTAATCCCAGCACTCGGGAGGCAGAGCCAGGCGGATCTCTGTGAGTTCGAGGCCAGCCTGGGCTACCAAGTGAGTTCCAGGAAAGGCGCAAAGCTACACAGAGAAACCCTGTTTCGAAAAAACCAAAAAAAAAAAAACAGCAACTGTAGAGCGGATGTCAAAATGTCTGTTTTATTCTTCCTGTGCTCAATTGACTATTACAATACATAAGTCACAAACCAAGCCTGTGAGCTTGAAGTTTTACTTGATAGGGTGTTTTGTTTGTTCAGAAATAGAAAAAGGTAGAAATACACCACGAGGTAGTCATTAGAGGAAATCTTGAATATCTGGAGGATGCTACTTCTAAGAACCCGTTATTTGCCAGAGGCTGACATACCAGGGTGTCTAGTCAGGAAAGAGTCATTCTAAGTCCTGCAAACACAAATTTGAGTGATAATGAAGTTTCATATACATGTGGAGGAGACCATGGAACAACTCCTTTGGAAGCTTTTGGATAATGACAGAGAAAGTGCCACTACATGTTATGAAAAAAAGAGCTGAGCAATTTGGCATGGCATGTTGAAGAAGGTGTTTGTCAAAATCAAGCTGGGAATAGTTGCCTTTTTAAAGAATTTCTAAGAACATTCCCCTCACTTACCCCAGTTGGAAACAGTGTAGTATCTGTTCTCAGCTTTCAACAGAAGCAGCTATGCATCTCTGCTCACTCATAACCACACCCAGGCAGTAGGGATCTCTTCTCTATTACTTTCTAAAAGACAATTCTAGGAGATGTGGTTCCAAGCTTTTTCAATATTATATAGTGATGTTTCATTTAATTTCTAACAGATAATACAGGCATCCCTACTAATTTAACATTAGAGAGAGCTGTGTGATTTACTTGGGCCAGTGGAATACAAATACTATGCCACTTTAGATAAGTCATTACTTTGAGCAGTTTCCACATTGACATAAACCCACTTTCCCTGACAAAACAGAGTTTCAAACCTATATTGATTCAGTACCAAAAAACCCCTGAAATTTTATCGTATTTAGCCAGAGAATTTTACTGTGGGATAATGCTTTTGTACACTGGTTTAATAAAATGCTGATTGGCCAGTAGCCAGGCAGTATAGGCAGGATATGTAGACAAGGAGAATTCTGGGAAGAGGAAGGCTGAGTCAGGAGATGCCAGCCCATCATCCAGGGAACAGCATGTAATGGCACACAGGTGAAGCCATGGAACATGTGGTGACATATAAATTAACAGAAATGGGCTGAGTTTAAGTGTAAGAGCTAGTCAGTGGTTAGCCTGAGCTAATTGGCTGAGCAGTTTTAATTAATGTAATCCTCTGTGTGTTTACATGGGTCTGAGCAGCTGCAGACCGGCGGGACACAGGAAAACTTCAGCTACACATTTTGTTCCTGTAACTTATTATGACTTATATATAATAATAATAAAAATATCTTCTCCCACTGTCTCTGTCTCATCTCTCTGTCTCTGTCTGTCATCTGTCTCTCTCCCTCTCTCTCTCCTCTCTCCTCTCTCTCTCTCACACACACACTCAAGATGTCATTCCTACGGCTTGTAGCAAGAAGAGATTATCAAATCTGTATCTCCTCATGTTAATCTCTGTGTAGAGAAGAGACCTTCTTCTTTTCTCCTCTTCACTTTAGCACTCAGAGTGATAGAATCATTCTCTTTTTAATGTTACCCACCATAGCAATAGGGTAATGGTGGATTTATTTATTGTTAATTCTCATGAGAAATGGCACATGATACACACATAAATTTTATTGAATAAAGCAAATGGTATAAATGCACTTAATTTCTAGAATGAAGGAAAATAATGTTGTCATATACCTGCAGAAAATGATGAACTAAAATAATTGTTAATGACCCTAATGGTTAGCACAGTGATATGAGTTGATCATTAATAACAATTATAAACTCTCACAAACTAGAAAGACAACATGAGTTATAAGATTCAAATTTTCAGACAGATAAAAGGAAGTCTGTGATCCATGTTCTTAGGACATAACTGAATTCTCAACAAGTTACAAAATTAACTATCATGAGTAACAGCAAAAACTCCAAAAGCACACATAGCAAAAATTTCACTAGGTAATTAGAACTAATGTAAAATCTAGCACACTGTGATATTTTAACAAAATGAGGAAGTATTGTATTAGTCGGGATTTTCTAGAGGAAACAGAACTAATAGAAGGAATGTGTACGTATGTAGAAAGGGGACTTATTAGAATGGCTCACAAGATTTTGGTACATATGGCCCAATAATGACTGTCAAACAACAAAAAGTCCAGGAATCCAGTAAGTGTTCAGTCAATGAGGCTGGATACCTCAGCCGGTTTTCAGTATATGTCAGAATCCCAAAGGGGTTGTCTCTAATGCTAGTGAATGAATGGACTTGCTACCAAGCAAGCTAAGAGCAAAATCTTCAGTTTTCTATGTCTTTTCTATAGGCTGCCAGCAGAAGGTGCATTCCAGATTAAAGGTACAACTTCTAGCCTCAAAAGATCTGAATTAAAAGTTGGTCTTCCCACTTCAAATATTTTAATTAAGAGAAAGTCTTTCATAGATGTATCAAGCCACTTGGGTTTTAGTTAATTCTAATGCAGTCAAGTTGACAACCAACAATAGCCACCACAAGTATATAGTAACAAATTAGTTTAAAGATAAGAGTCATCCCCTAAGCACTGATACTTTCAGAACATGCTTGCCATTTTAGAGCATTGGAAGAGTAGCAGCTGTCTTATGGAGCTGGAAGGGAAAGGAAGAGGATGAACTGTTCAAAAATAGGAACACTTATTTTCTAGAGTAATTGTATCGGAACTTCATAATAACTATTTGAATACATATAGGATTATGCCTTATCTTTATTTAAAATATGGATCAACATCAACCCCCATCAGCCTGAGTCTAGGGAACTCAGAGAAAATAATGTAGCTATTATGGTTTGGATATTATTGTAATACAAAAAGACTTCATGGCATACTTTGGTATAAAAAGGAAACATCACTACCAACAATATGTAAAACATAACCTGGTAGGAAATTCCATCTACAGTTAGTATAAGAAACACTGTCTTAGTAGTTTTGTTCAAATATTCTTATTATCTAGCCTCTTATACATGAGGTGGTAGAGATTATTTTTCATGATGTACTCAGTGATGGTTAGTGTATTAGTCAGAGTTTCCTGTAGCATGAAACTTAAAAGGTCTTATTAATAAAAAAAACTCGGGGCCAGATATTGGGGTGAACACTGAAAGATCAGAGAAGCAGAACCAGTCATAGCTAACCTCATCTCGCCAATTCCTCAGCTGATCTTGTTTCCTCAAACTGGAAGCTTCTGTGTCCTCATCCAAATGGATCTCAGCTGAACTGCTGCTCAAAAACCTGAAAGCTTAACCAGCTCTATTTCCTCGTCCTCACACCTTATATACCTTTCTGCTTCCTGCCATCACTTCCTAGGATTAAAGGCATGTGTCACCATGCCTGGCTGTTTCCTGTATGGCTTTGAACTCAGAGATCCAGATGGATCTCTGTCTCCAGAATGCTAGGATTAAAGATGTGTGTGCCACCATTTTCTGGCCTCTATGTCTATCTAGTGGCTGTTCTGTTCTCTGACCCCAGATAAGTTTACTAAGGTGCACAATATATTGGGAGACACAATATCACCACAGTTTCCTATAAGAAAAGACTGGTAGTTTGAATCTATACATATATTGAAAGAGGATTTATTAGAGTGGCTTACAAGCTGTGATCCAGCTAGCCAAATAGATGCCTACCAAAGGAGAGTCCAGGAGTTCAGTAGTAGTTCAATCTGTGAGGCTGGATGTCTCATCTGGTCTTCAGTTTATACCTGAATATCAAAGGAATAGGCTCTAATGCCATTGAAGGAATGGACTTGCATGCAAGAGAGGGCAAGCAAGTAAAGAGCAAAACTTCCTTCTTCCATGTCTTTTATATAGGCTGCCACCACAAAATATGGCCCATATTTAAGGTGGCTCTTCCTATTTCAAAAGATCCATGTTAAAGTTGGGTCTTCTCACTTCAAGTTATTTAATTAAGAAAATCCCTCACAAGTGTTCCCAGCCACTTACTAAATGTTTAGTTAATTCCAGATGTAGTCAGATTGACAAGCAAGAATAGCCATCCCAGTGAAGCCGAATAAAAAGAAAGAAAAGTGAGTTAATATTGAATCTCAGATCATTTTTTTTTAATTTTCTATACCATGCTGAGGTAATTTCTAAAGCTTCCTTGAATATGTTTTATACAAAGGAGATATTAATCTATATATTCTTTTACTTTTACTTTATTCTTCTCTCATACATTACATCCCAAATGCAGTTTCCCCTCTTTCTACCTGTCCCAGTCTCTCACCTCAACCTCTCCTCTCCCCCAGACTCACTCCTCCTCTGATTTCCTTCCACAAAAGAGCAGGCCTCCCAGGGGATATCCACCGAACATGGCAGATCAAGTTATAATAAATAAAACTAGGCACACATCTCAAATCAAAGCTATGTCTGGATTTCCCCAACATCAGGACTGCACAGATGACATGACAATTAAATTTGGTGAGTATTGTGTTGCCAGCAGTAGATTTACCACATAACCTTAAACCAGAATCTTTTTAGCAAATAATTTTTAGGCTTCTTGTCTCAGGTCATTTTAAAGTTTTTCTACTCATGAGCCCTTTTCATCACCAAAGTTTTATGTGACCAGATTACATATGTTTTATACAAAGGAGATATACAGAAATAAATTATGAAAATTATTTTAAGATGATTATTTGCTACAGGTATTCTTTACCAGCTATTATAAAGATAAAAGCAATTTTGCATACTAATGATGTGCTTATTGATTTTTACCTAGATATGGGATATTGGCTAAATTTTTGATGCTCTGGGATTCAGAGCACATGCATTGTTGATCAATATTTTAATTTTATAACCATCAATATTAAGAATGCTATCTAATATAAATATATCATTTGAAGTGGTAGAAGCACTTACAGGTTTTTTCTTTAAGTTGTTGGAAATTCTGTCATTCTGTCCTAACCTCAAGCTAAATTTCATTGAGTGATGGTTTTATGAAACATAAATTAGTATCTCAAACAACATTTAAAAAAATAAACAGGGTACTATGATACATTTCAAATTACACTAACTTGATACATGCATTCTAAGCAATTATAGCAGGAAAAGGCAAACCATTATGTTTCCACAGGAGAAAAAAAAAAGCATGTAGGTGCAATAAAAAATACTGCAATTTATAGTATAGGATTGTTGTCAATCTGTGATGTGGTGTTTTACATATCACTGATTGATGTTTCATTGTGTAGAACCAAGACTACCGTGGATTGTGTGATGTGACACAGACGAGTCTGCCAGAAACAACTCAGATTCTGTACACATTTTACATTGGTGTGAGTGTTTGTTGTTGCCTGATCAGAATCTTTTACCGTTAACAAATTGGCTGAGGTGCCCACATTCAGTTACATGAAGCCATCTGGTATTACCACATATTGTACAGGCAAATAAGTAAATCAGGGAGAGGGTGAGGCGGTCCTTCCAAGGGAAGTGCACAACTATTGGTTGTCTAGGGTCAGTCAGTCCTGAAAACATACATACAAATAACGTTATATGGACTGCATTCTGGTTGAGAAGTAAGCTTTATCCCACACTTGTTATGTGCCATTCACTTACTACTATGTGAGATAATACCAGGAAAGGGGTTTGGATGTTACATCTGTTTAAATGGTGATGGTCCAATAGTGAGCATTCATCAGTACACAATGATTTCCCTAATTTTCTACCCTGACAGCCTAGGTTTCTTTGTAAATTTAAAGTTAACTCATCACTTTGCTAGAAAAAAAATCTGCACATAATATCCGCTTTTAAAATGACTTTCTTGACTAGAGTGGAAATCTGGAAAACTATATTTAAATCAGTTAACCAGAAACAATATTGTGCAAACATCAGAAATAAAAACATAAGATTTAAATCCAACTCAATGTAACTCTTCAGTATAACTGGAGAAGAGAATCTCATGTCAAAGCCACTCATACCTGTTTCCAAAGACTGTCAGTACTGCAAAGCCAAGCCTATCAGGAATATTCCTAAGTGAACAGAAATAGCTTATCTGAACTACTCAGTAAAATTGAATCTCCTAGTAAGATCAGAAACTGTAAGTAAAGGCTCACCAACATGACTGCCCAAACATGAACTGAACAATGAGGATACCAACCAACAAACAAAAAAACACATGGAAGAAAATGCCATGAGACCAAAACCCTACACAAAGAACAATAGGCAGCTAAGTAAAGCTGAGAGCAGTTCAGGTGGTCCTCCCCAGGGCAGAGCACAATTATCAGTTGTCTAGTGTCAAACCGTCATCTCTGAAAACATAAGCACAAGTAACATTAAATGGATTCAACAGGTTATGTGGTTATATTTGGAAATACACACACACACACACATACACACACATGAATATATAATACAACGCAATATATTCATGCAATATTATCAATATTACATCAATAATAATTGATTAAAATAGAGCCTGTGAATTTGAAGGAGAGCTGGAAGGGTATATGGGAATGTTTGAGGAAAGGAGCAGAAATGGACAAATGTTGTAATTAAATGACAATCTCAAAAATTAAAAAAATAAGTCTAATAATAAAGATTATTGAATTTTTGCAGAGGGAAATGAGGAAGAAATATCAAGAAGATAATTACATATGTTTACTATAAACAAAACTAAATCCTTTCTGTCGGGAGCTAGAATAGCATTTATGAGTGGAGTAAGAAATCATACATGAATTTAGTTTTGTGTTCTTAAATCACAGAGACATGACAGACTTAAGTCAGTATCCACAGAAATCCTTATTCTTGTCTTTAATGACTAGTTAGAATTGAAAATTTTCAATTTTTATTGAAATATTCCTTTTCTGAGCCTGGGAAAATATCCCTAAAGCTTATGAAATAGAAAAAAAAGGAAACTAATTTAATGTTAACTTTTTTGTACTTTAGGATGAGTTCAAGACGTGTCCAATCAATCCACTCATTGACTAATTATTATTGACTGAAGATAATTACCTTTAAAGAATCCTTTATCTTTTTTATGCTTATCCCAGGACCTTTCAAGGAGTCTTATGTATAACTAGGCACACAATTCAAGACATGGCCTCAAGATAGATTTATTTAGAATAAACGGATACCATTAATCTCTTCTAGACACTTGGCTAGGCAGGCAATTTTCCTTAAGTGTGCAACTGCACACTGCTGAGCTGTCACGCTGGGATGTAGAGCACAGCTCTGACATTTGAGTTTAGTAAAGTGCATTCCTCATGCCTACAGGAGATGAGAGGGAAAAGTTGATATATGGAATTCTTTGCCTTTATCACTTATCAGCACCTTCATCAAGTGCTATGCCCAGGGGACTAGATATATGCTAGAAGAGAACTGGTGCCTTTCACATATCACATGATTTTCCTCTTGTGGAAAGACAAAGAAAATAGCAAACAATAACATTTTTAAAAACACCCATCTTGCTTTTTAATATAAAGAATAAACCCTAAGAATATTTTGGAAAATTGACTAATGTTGAATGGCCATTCTCAGCATTTGAAATAAAATATCTAGATGATCTGAGGTGAAATGACTCAAGCACATAACATTACTAAACAAAATTAGACCAGGCTTTGTTCATAGATTATTTTAAGATCATTAGAAACATTTGAGAATTAAAGAGCATGTGAGAGCCTTTTGTTCTGGAACAGTAACTCAGTGCACTTGTCTTCCATAGTTGTCTAGGTCTCCAAGACTAACGCCAACAACAATGACATAATGTAACTTCAGGCAACACATTTTTAACTCCTTGGTTACAACACTCTGTAGAAACTAACTTGTCTTATATTTAATATACAAACGGGGGATTTTAAGGACCGAATTAACATGTAACTAAGGTAAAATTCATACCTGTTTGTAAAATCTTATGTGAATTTTAAGCACAAATGAGTAATATAACACCATTTACCAATACCCAGTATAGTGCTGTTTATCATGATGTGTGTGAACATACACACATATATACAATAATATATATAGTGTAGTTATATAAAAGAATATATATATATGCATATAAAACAGCGTGGCTGTTGAAGATAAGATTTCAAGTGAAATATTCTGACATAAGAACTTTTGATAGAGAATTGGGGTCAAAATATGAATAAACTACATTAGGTGAAAACATTATGTAATGGATGAAGGGTTAAATGGAATAACTTGTTATCAGTTTCTGAAGGTAAAAATAGTAAATTGTATGCATGTCCGTGTGAGGGTGCCAGACCCTCTGCAACTGGAGTTACAGACAGTTGTGAGGACCATGCGGGTACAGGGTATTGAACCTGAGTCCTCTGGAAGGGCAGCCAGTGCTCTTAACTGCTGAGCCATCTCTCCCTCATACATTCTAGTGTCTTTAGTAAGGGAAAGTACTCTTCAGGCTACAAAAAGAGAAACATAAACACCAATCTGGCCACATACTCTTTATCTACAATGGTATTCTATCTGGAAGATATGCCAGGGCATTGGTAGCACAAAAGTTTTTATGAGTAACCAACCAATGTCTTGTTTGACTTAAGACCCATCCATGAGATGGAACTTTTTTTTTTGTTTTTTTGTTTTTTGTTTCTCTGTGTAGCTTTGTGCCTTTCCTGGATTTCGCTCTGTAGACCAGGCTGATCTCGAGCTCACAAAGATCTGCCTGGCTCTGCCTCCCGAGTGCTAGGATTAAAGGTGTGCGCCACCACTGCCCAGCGATATGGAACTCTTACACAACACTGCTTGGGCGACCAAAAAACAGAGACCAGATAGTCCAGAGACTTAGTGTAAAACCAAATACTACTGGTCTTTAAAAAAAATAGTGATAAAATGACTCCTAGTGATATTCTGCTGTACCCATAGATCAGTGCCTTATTCAGCCATCATCAGAGAAGCTTCCTCCTGCAGTAGATGGTAAAAATAAGGACACACACACACACACACACACACACACTGAGAGAGAGAGAGACATAGACACATGGGGGGAGGGGACAACACAGCTCTAAATGGGATATCTCTATCAAATCCTTATCCTCAGAACTCAGAGAACCTGGTGGAAAAGGAGGCAGGAAGAGTGAAAGACCCAAAGATAATGGAATATACCAAGAGAAGAAGGATCCCTGAATCCACTGAGCAAGACTCATGAATTCATAGAGACTGAAGCAGCAAGCACAGGGTCTGCATGGCTCTGCACCAGTCTTCTGCATATATTAGTATTTTTACAGGAGTCTGGAGTGTGTATCTGAGTGGGCCTTTGATTCTTGTGCCTTCTTTTAGGATCTTTTGCTTTCTTTGGTTTGCCTTTTCTAACTTTGATATGATGAGTTTTGTTCTATTTTACTATATTTTATTTTGTCATTTTTGGTTATTATCTCTCAGAAGTCTATTCTTTTCTAATGTGGGACAGAAAGAGAATGGATCTAGGTGGGAGGAGAAATTTGCAGGAAGTTGGAGGAGTAGAGGGAGGAAAAACTGTAATTAGAATATACTGTATGAGAAAAGAATCTATTTTCAATAAAAGGGAAAATGAAGGGAAAGAATTATATGCAAAATAAGGTAACAGTGATTGATAAGTGAAAATAATCCTATAGAGCTCTTATGTTCAATGCCCTAAATCCAACAACTTAGATGTGGGTGATATTTTGTCTGTATTTCATACAAAATAAAACTGAATCGATGTGGGTGAATACTTTCTCTAGAGGCATTTGAACAATGAGTCTTAGGAGCTGAACTTCGGGGCCTAAATTGGAAACAAGGTTTGTCATTCCACAAAGCAAATTATCTGAATTTACAATATGTCCAGAAAAAGAAGACTTAAAAGTGTCTAATAAAACCCAGAATATTGGGGTGGACAGAATCTGGGAAGAATCAGGAGAAGGGGATGAATATGGTCAAATATATCATATAAAATTCTCAAAGAATTCAAAAATATTTTATTTTTATTTAATTATAATATTATCACATTATTTCTTCCATTTAATCCAATATTTTTCATGTCTCTCACTGACTCCTTCTCAAATTTATGGTACATATATGTAGATAGATAGATGATAGATAGATGATAGATGATATGTAGATGATAGATAGATGATAGATGATAGATAGATAGATGATAGATAGATATATAGATGATAGATAGATGATAGATGATAGATAGATAGATGATAGATAGATGATAGATGATAGATAGATAGATGATAGATAGATAGATAGATAGATAGATAGATAGATGATAGATAGATAGATAGATAGATGATAGATAGATAGATAGATAGATAGATAGATAGATGATAGATAGATGATAGATAGATAGATTATAGATAGATAGATGATAGATAGATGATAGATAGGTAGATAGATAGATGATAGATAGATGATAGATAGATGATAGATAGATAGATAGATAGATAGATAGATAGATAGATAGATGATAGATGATAGATAGATAGATAGATAGATAGATGATAGATAGATAGATAGATAGATAGATAGATAGATAGATAGATAGATAGATGATAGATAGATAGATAGGATTGCTAATGGGCATCCATCTTACAATCTTACACAATTCAAGTACTCCCACTGAACCTGCTGTAAGGTCTGAGCTACTTGAAAGAGCCATCATAAAATCTTTACAAATGTTAGCATTCCAGGCACAATGATTCCTCACTGATACAAAGGAAGATATATCTTTCAGACATCCATTTGGTATTTTAAGGAGTCTTAAATACATCTACTCTAAAATTCAAATTATCCTAAAAATGTCAATTCCTCCTCTATATTCAGACAAAGAAGTTTGGTGTTTCTATGTTACCCACTATAGGCTACCTTTAGATTTATGTTTCAGCCAACTAGTCAAGTGGACTGGTTGCTTGTTTACTTACCGTTTGAACTATAAGAAGTTTCAACTCAAGGTGTGAGTGTGATGAACTCATATTAATAAATTTGGCCTAATCCAACTTTATGTTTCCTTGTCTGTTATATCTCATCATTTTACCCCTGAGAAACATGTTTCACAGAATCCTGTTCATGTACTTACTAGCAGGATACATATTCCCTAAGTAGATACTAGTACTTGTATATTTTTTATATCTTTGCAGAAAAGAGAAATATGGAGTGTGTGTCCAAAGAAGTTCAACATTGCCTTACATGGACAATGATTTAGAGGAGACCATTAGATTTGTGTAGAAAATGCAGGTTTAACCCCTTCAGATGGAGAGATATTGCCTCAAGGAAACATGTTCATAACTGAGAATTTCAATGTCACCAGGTCCATCAGAGTCTTTCTAAATAAACTCACCGACTTCTACCATCCTTCTCCAACAGTACCATCTTTTAAATAGTAGATGTGCTATAAAGCTATGGATTCCACATGCATTGTAAGTCAAGCTCTTATGGTACTCAGTTCTGGGTGATATTTTAAGAGCCCTCAATTTTGATAATATTAGAGATAAGTGCCTCTAAAGCAAACATGTAAGCTTTCAGGCCTTTCAAGTAGAATTTGAGCTGGATATATTTATCACTCAGCTCATTATTTCTACCCACTCTTTAATTCCATGTGAAAAGTAACAGTAAGCTTCATCATAATCATTAATCTAACAAAAATAGCAAAACATATTATATAGATTATGCCATGGACTGACAGAATTCTCTTTGGTACCTGAAATATGGTCATTAATATATATCTTAAAATCAAATGGAATCAGAAATCAGGACCTATTCTAAAAGATCATCCTTAGGATGCTACTTCTTTAAACAATTTTCTGAACAAAAAATCTGTTGTTAAAATATTTTCTCAAGAAACAGGAAAATGATTAGGATGTTTGTATTCATAGAAAAATATAACAAGCATCTGTATTACATGATTATGAAAGCTTCCATGATCTGAATGTTGGTTACCCTTACCAATTTTAGTTTCTAATGTCATAATACTGGGTTGTTGATTAGCTCACTATGCAGGAGCCCTTATGAGAGACACAAATGTTCATATAAAACAGGCTAGGTTAAAAATCATTAAGATGTTTTAGTCTTTCTAGCACATGAGGAAAGAGCATGAAGTAACCATTTAAGAACATTCTCTACCCTAACACTGGCTATGCAATAACTCTGATATGGGTCTTTGTAGGCCTCAGAACTGTGATTAATGGTCTTTACAAGTCACCTATGTTGTGTAGTTTTGTTAATTATTAGGCAGAAATTAATTTCTGAATTCTAGAAGCTTGTAGCAGTGCTAGTATGAGTCTGAAGGGCTAGGATGTCACAGTATAGCTACCTAAAAGCAGTGCAAGAGTCAAAATGAACTGATATTCTTGAAGACAAGAAAACAAACTTAGATTGAAGGCTTGGCTGAAGATAATCCAGGAGGAGGAAATCCCACTACTAATTGGAGAATCAACCTTTTTGTATAGTTCAGTCTTTTCTATATTAAATAAGGACTAAATAGTATGAAGTGCTCTGTATAGTCTACTGACTTAAATTTTAAACTTTTCTGGAAGCATTCTCAGATGAATGAGTCATTCTTCAAATATTCAAGAAATTCTCTCCTTGTGCCATTCAAGTCAATGCACAGGAAAGTTGTCATGGATGGATGCATGGATATAAGTAGGTAAGTAGGAAGATGGATGGACATATACACAGAAAGATCATAGATGTATATGTATGTAGGTAGAAAAATAAATAGGTTGTAAATATAAAGAAGAAAGGAGGGTAGGGATTGGAAAGTGCTGCACTGAGCAGTAAAGCAGGGAAGTATTCCTCTAGAAGATCCAAGATCAGTTCCCACTGATCCAAGATCATTCACATCCACAAATGTCAACAACTTCAGGTCCAGGAAAGACCCGATGTTCTGGCCTCTAAGGGCACATTCACTCTCTTGCATATTCATATCTATACACAGATACCAAAACATTCCCCTATTTTAAAATAATAAATCTCTTTAAAAAGAGAAATGGAAGCATGCAGCTTCATTTACTCAGTAATATAGCTGCCTAGAGAGGATATAACCTGAAAATCTCCTTCTTGAGCAGTAGCTATCATAATACCAGAAGATACTGTGTAAGCTTGCAAATCAAGGAAACAGCCACTAGTTCTACCAAGCTTTGATGCTTATGAATCACAACAATAACCAGCATGGAAAGATATCTGTAAAAGTTGCAATAAATGGGCCGGGTGTTGGTGGCGCACGCCTTTAATCCCAGCACTTGGGAGGCAGAGCCAGGCGGATCTCTGTGAGTTCGAGGCCAGCCTGGGCTACCAAGTGAGTTCCAGGAAAGGCGCAAAGCTACACAGAGAAACCCTGTCTCGAAAAAATAAAAAAAAAAAGTTGCAGTAAATGATACTCATAACTTGACAATAAGCAACAGTTGTCTAAATGGACTAAAGGTACTTTCAACGTGAGGAAAATCATGTCTGATACTAGATACCAACCTAACTTTCGAAGGCTAATGAGTTCTTGGATTGTAAAGGAGAATCTTCTACTTCCACTTTACTAAACAATTACAATTCCTAACTATATTTTAAATACTTATCATTATACTCATAGATAACTTCAGCTCTCATCCCTTATCAAAGAAACTTCTCTTTGCACCAGACTGAAACCATTACAGAACCACATGTGGTCTAACTGCAGATAACATTTACAATATAACTCCTGCACCAAAATCTTGAGGAACATGGAAGGGGGGACAGAAAGATTACAAGATCTAAAGGACCAGAAATTCTGCAGTGAAATTGTGTCTCCCAGAAATGTCAGGGAACCTACACTCACGATAACTCAACAACATGGATGACAAAATAGGGTGTAACCATGACCACATCAATAGACATGCTGTCATAAATGGGGGAGGAAAACTCACAGCAGCCCACCCCAAGAAAAGAACTATAGCCAGCTAAGGGCTGCCTAGAGAGGAAGAATTAATTATCTTGAGGAATGAGCCCCTAATTGGTTATCCAGTTCCAAGTGGTTGGTCTTGAGCCATAATCATGCAAGCACAGTAAACAGACTGCAGTTTGTTGTTATATACTCATGCATTTATATATATATATATATATACACACATATATATATACACATACATATATATACACACATATATACACATATATAACAATAAAAATTAAAGAAAAAGAAGTCATGAGTTTGAAAGGGCGTGAGAGGAAATACATAAAAGAAGTTGGAGAGAGGAAAGGGAATTGAGAGAAATGTGATTACATTTTTATTTAAAAATAAAAATCATATTAAAATAAAAATAAATACTAGAAAGCAAAAAAAATGGAAGTGAGAGAAAAAGAAAGACATACAAGTCAAAAGTTAGCAAAACAAACAGAGACAAGAGAAATGCAGTGGTTAAATGGTTTCTTCTTTAGAAACCTTATCAAAAGTTAAAGGCAGAGAGGTCAGTAAAGTAAACAATTCTTCTGGTTTTGCTCCATTTGTAGGACTGAATATAATTTCCATAGATTTTAATATTTTTTTATTTATTATATGGCATGGTATTGGAAAGTTTTACTAACAAAGTGTTCTTTCTCTTTAAGGAGACATCTTCAGGGCCAGTTCTATTGGAAAGATGAAAGAGATCATGCATTGAAATTTCATTGCCTTTGACATTAGATCTATTGACTTTTCTTGAAAGATGTTTACACACATCAATTTTACTGCTTTCCAGAGAGGAGTGTATAATTAAGTATTGACATTCTGATGTATGCATTAAAACCAGACACTTACAGGCTTTTTTTTAAAAAAATAATAAAAATATAATATTGGGAATTTCTTGCCATTTGTAACAATGTTCATTTACTCCTGTATTCTACTTCAAAGCAGACCATGATTAATTTATCCCAAAGTTCCACTGAGGATTTCTTGCAATTATAATTAAACACTTTTTGCATGAGTTTTTAGAAAAGATGATTGATTTTTGAACCAGGGGACTGTCTTGTGTGACAAACATCATGGTGAATTTCTTCATTGACATAGACATTATCTGATGCATATTTGAATAAAAGATCATAAATCACATTTAAAAAAACTTTTCACAAATTTTTTCCCCTCTCCTTCTTTCTCTACATGGAGTTTAGTCCCACGTTTTTATATATACAAGGCAATCATTTGATATAATATAGGAGTGAGGAGTAATTTACCTGCCAGTGAAAATCTTTATTAATCTCTTTGTGTTGGCCTTCCACCTCAGAGAGTAGAGAATTTGCTATATGTAGTTGTAATTTAATTCCACAGAATGAAAATTAATTAATATCTACTCATTTTCAAATCTCTGTTTTCCCCAGAAGCTTCAACTGTGAAATGGGCTATTGTGATATCAATCACAAGAGAAATAGGAAGAAATTTATGTGCATCTGTGTCCTTGATAAGGTATATTCAAGCTGAGCACTGTGGTGAAGAATAAAATTGGATATAAACTCATAGAGTTGGAACTCTGACTCTGTCAGTTCTTAGTTACATAATCCATATAATTTCCTTCTTGTAACTGTAAAATATGGATAAAATAGTCACCATTTTATCAAGAATACAGTATCAAGAGACATAAATTAGTTAACTGAGGTATAATGCTAGGGTAGTAGCTCCTTGTCATGTTCAATGTCTAACTTTTAGATTTTGATATTATATGAAACAATGAATTGTCTTTTGCATAGTATATTTGTATATGACAAATGAACATTTTTTCCATGAATGTTTTAAGGGTATTCTTCCTCAAAATATGCAGACATTGTCATGCACTATCTCATATAAAAATAATAACACACTATAAGAGGAATTTTGTGCTATGAGAAACTTAAAGTTCTTTCATGTGTATTTCATATACACTATTCTGTAACTCTGATTTAGTAAGGACTGAAAAATACATTTCTTCTAATAAAATAAAATTGTAATATAATAAATAACAATTTTATTGATTTCCTAGGATGTAGAAATGTGTGTTTTCCAGCTTTGTTTATTAGAAGTCACATCACATTATTTATCTACTATGTGCTAATTTGAAAAGTGTGTGACAGAAAATAAAATGAATTTAGGCATGTAAGACAAAAATGAGCAAATTTATCATTTTTACATAACAGTGAAAATTTTCAGTTACTGAAAATATTAATCTATGTTGATAAAACACACCAGCATAGTATTTTCAATTAATGACCAATGAATGGGAAAGTATTCTAATTTTTACCTTGTATATTTATTTAATTGAATTTTTAATTATTTGCTAATAATATTACTTAGATACTATTAAATGTGCCATGCCTTTTTTCACAAATGTGATGAGTTGCTTATGAAACATGAAAAGTTTATAGTAAGCGGCCTAAAGTAGGTGTGTCTCCTTAATCATGGAAACTTTAAGAACAAAGTCTATGTAAATATACCCCATAAAAAGTTCCTGTTTTATTTAGGCCAGGGGTCATCTGGGCTTTTAAATTTTGTTGTGACTAGATTATACCTTCCTTACACATAAAATACATAAAATAATTTTATTAAATATAATTTTACTCTTAATTTCAAAAATTCATCATATTTACATCTCTTGTTTACTAAAACATGAGGCATTGCTAAAAGTAGTCCCCTTTTACTTCAAGAACTCAGAAGTCTGTAATTACTTACAAATATATGTAAATATACAAAGTATCATATTAAACAGTTTATTTAGATCCCATGTAATTGAAACTAATATTACATTGTTCTCTGAACAATATAAATCCAATATGGTAACATGACATGGGAAATCTCATACTTCTGACTGTTGGTGACTTTCTTGTAATCAGAGTAAATATGAATTACTCTGGGTGAGATCTCAGACAAGCATGAAGCTCTATTATTCTACTTCAAGGACTTTTGCTCCTCCTAAGAAATGCAGCATTGTTATATTAGCTAGTGAGAAAATGATGACCTGACCAGAAAGTGAGAAAATGTTATAATTTTATAAATTATATAATGTATAATGAAAATTTTAAGCAGTCAAGTGAAAAACAGAAAAAAGACAGTAGAAGATGCAAAAAGCACCCATGCTCCTGGGTTGGAAGAATTAATATTATTAAAATGGCTATCTTTATGAAAACAGTCTACATATACAACTCAATCACCATAAAACTACCAATATTTTCTACACAAAAATAGAGAAAAGAATCTTAAAATTCATTTGGAATCGCATTAGACTTGGAACTGCTCAAACAAGCCTGAGTAATGGCAGAAGTATCATTTTACTTTATTTCAAGTAATACTATCCAATCATAATAAAAAATACAGCATGGTGCTAGCACACATACAGACCAAAGAAATAGAATAGAGGACCCAGATAGAAGCCTGCACAGCTATAGAAATTTGCTTTTTGACAAAAATGCCAGAACTATTCATTGGGACAAAGATAGAATGTACAATACAAATACCATTGGGAAAACTGTGTATACAGATAGAATAGAATAGAAAGAGAACCATATCTCTCACCTTGCACAAAAATTCAACCCTAAATGTCCCACAAACGTCAAAAATTGAAACTGCTAAGGATACCAGTAAGAAAAACACTTCAGGATACAGATACAAGCAAGCACTTTCAGGGTACGGCTCCAGTTGTTCAGGAAATGAATCCACCTACCAACAAATAGGACCTCATAAAATCTAAAAGCATCAGCACTGCACAAGGAACAGTTAGCTGACTGAAATAGTATCCTGCAGAGGAAAATATTTCCCAGTCATACATATGGCAAAGTGTCAATATCTAGAATACACAAAAAAATCTAAAGACCCAAACTAGGAAAGTCAAAAACCTCATGTTCACTCTCCTAAGCAGATTCTTGTCTCTCTTTCTTTCTCCTTCTCTCTGTCTGTCTGTCTGTCTGTCTGTCTGTCTGTCTCTCTCTCTCTCTCTCTATCTATCTATCTATCTATCTCTATCTCTCTCTCTGTGTGAGTGTGTGTGTGTGTGTGTGTGTGTGTGTGTGAGTGAGTTTGTAGGAGGAGGAGGAGGAGGAACAGCTTCAGAAAACCTTGGAGGAACTGGACTTGTTAAACATGCACATCCATTTTCTTCAAAGGACTAATGGCTGGTCACCAGGTAGCCTGGATTGAATAATGTCTAACAGCCTGGTGATCTTTTAGATATTCTATGGAACCATTCTTCCTAAATCACCCAATATCCTGAACATTGTTTACAGCCTTTCATGGTTTAAATGAAAATGGTGCCCATAGGCCCATAGGGAGTGGTACTATTAGGAGGTGTGGCCTTATTGGAGTAGCTGTGGCCTTGTTGGAGAAAGTGTGCCACTGGGGGGTGGGCTTTGAGCTTTCAGATGCTCAAACCAGACCCAGTATCTCACTCTCTTCTTGCTGTCTGCCAGACTGGATATAGAACTCTCAGCTACCTCTCCCGCAACATGTCAGCCTGCACACTGCCATGCTTCCTGCCATGATGATAATGGACTAAACCTCTGAACTGTAAGCCAGTCCCAATTAAATGTTTTCTTTTACAGGAGTTGATGTGGTCATGATGTTTCCTTATAACAGAAACCCAAACTAAGACAGGCGCTTATCCTGAGCTTAGTTTCTCTGTGAATGGAACCCATCTTTATGAAAGAGCTCCAACATATGTTACATTCTCGATCAATAGAGTCTATCTTTATGCTTATAACAAATTCTTTCTCCTTAGGCCATTTCCCCAAGTATTGTTTATCAGTAGGTAGAATCATTCTTACTTCAAAGATCGTAAGTACTTTGTTACTTTGCTAGGGAGTTTCTAGTTAGATCTAAAGCTTTGTAGTGATAATTTTCACATGGAAACCTTTTTTTCCAAAATTGTGCTGTGCTTCCAAGTGTAAGAGAAGAATAAACACTGAGGTTAGACTCTGCAAGTTTCGACCCAGCACCATCTGAGCCTGAGTTTCATATTTCTCTTTGTGCAGACTGTTTCCTTGCAGGTCATGATGCTTGCAGGGTCCCAGGTGTGCCTGTACGTGTGCATGTGTGTGTGCGTGTGTGTGTGTATATGTATGTGTGCGTGTGCGTGTGCGTGTGTGTGTGTGTGTGTGCTTAAATGTGGGTATAGCCTAGAAAACCTAGAAGGGGATAGAGATAGAGTGAGCATAAGTGATGAGAAAGGATAGGATGGGCAAATGGATAGAGGGTCTACATTGTGGTGGTTTGAAAATTCAGTTCTCAGTTGGGGGCACTGCTTGGAGAAGTTATGGAATCTTTAGGAAGCATGACTTGCTGAAAGAAATTTGTTCCTCGGGGCTGGGCTTTGAGAGTTTATATCCTTAGTCCAATTCCATTTAGTTCTCTGCTTTCTTCTCATTATTGAGGATGTCTTCTCTCAGCTTCATGATCGCGTTGTCTGCTGCGTTGCGTTACCTCAACATTACAAACTCTTATTCTGAAACTGTAAGGCCAAATAAGTTCTTTCTTCCATATGTCACATTTGATGATGGTATTTTATCAATGCAAGAAAACAGGTAGTTAAGACAGAAGTTGGTACAAGTGTAGGATTATTGCTGTGAATAATCTTATTTCTCCGGGTCTTTGGAAAACTTTGACTTCAAAATTTTGGAATAAAACAGTGGTTGAATGTCATAAATAGGCTTTAACTGGCCATCTTATTAAAAGCCTGATTAGAAGAAACTGAGGATCAAAGTAATGAGGATAGTGGAGGCTGAGCATATGGTGTTTCAGAGTACAACAAAAACAGCATCAGCAACTGAGCTGTAGGCCAATCTGGTGAAGCTTTGCCAAAGAATATGACTAGCTTCTGTCTTTATCCTAAGAATTAACCAGAAGCTAAGTAGTAAAATAATTTAATAATTATTTGGCAGAAGAAATTTCAAGAACAGGAAATATTATGGAATAGTTATTACTTGTGACTCTTCTTTTATTTAATTAAAATGTAGTTACATAAATTTCCCTTTTCCTCTCCCTTATCTAATCTCTTCCACAACCTGGCATCTGTGTTAGACATGATTTTCTAGTGTAAGAGAACTTATAAAATTAATGTCTCTGAATACATACACACAGATATATAGATATATTGATATATAGATAGATAGATAGACATAGATAGATAGTATATTTTATGTAGTATATATATATTTACATATATATGTATGTAGATAGAGATATAGAGATAGATATAGGTACATAGATACCCAGATACATAGAAAGGTGGTCAGTGGGGATTTACTAGAATGACTTACAGGCTGAGGTCTAGCTAATAAACCTATGTCTAGCTATGAACAGAAAGTCTAAAATTCCAGAACTTGTTCAGGCCATGAGGCTGGAGGGCTCAGATGGGATGTAACAGATGGGGGAATTCTGCAGAAGTGGGATCTAATGCCAGTCAGGAAATGGACTTTCTACCAAGGGCAGGGCAAGCAAGCAAAGGCTCCTTCCACCATGCCCTATATTGGCTTGCAATAGACAACTTGGCCCAGATTAAAGGTGGATCTTCCCACCTCAAGATCCAGATCAAAGGTATGTGTCTTCTGCATAAAGATACAGGTTAGAATGGATCTTGCTGCTTCAAAATAAATAAAAATTTCTCATTAGAGTGCTCTTCAATTTTGGATTTTAGTTATTTCTTGTTGTAGTAAAATTGAGAACCAAAAATAGCCATGACAGAACTTATTCCCTTTTAAATTTATTTCATCTTATACTTTATTTTGTTAATATACATACATTATATATATACATATGAATACATACATACATACATACATATATATGCAACTTGCTTAGCACACTAAATTTAGTACCACCTGGTCATGAGTGTTTTAAGAGCTGAACTCATAATTTGGTATTAGATAACTATTTAAAGGGTGCATCCTTTAGAAAAATTAATTCTACCACTCTTAGTAGTCTTTAGTTGTCTGTCCTTTAGATGAGGGGGTTCATGTGATTTCCCTAATCTACATCAGCATGACAACTAGTGTTGTCATTGTTCAGATCATGTTTAAGCAGCTATATTACTGAGATTTGATAAGTGTAGTGTCCATGTCATTGTAAGAAGACAGAATCTGGCAGCAGACCTCCTGGTTTCTCTAATTCTTGCATTATTTACATTCTCTCTTTCATGATGTTCCCTGAGCCATAGAGGTTGTGTTGTAGGTGTGGCAAATACAGCTGGCACTCATAGTCATTTGTTCTTTGAGTTTTGACCAGTTGTGACTTTATGTAGTGATCTTCATTTTTGAAAAAAAGGTGAGAGCTATGCTTACACATGGGCATAAGAGTAAGTATTTATAACGTAGTTAGAAATTATACTGGTTTAGAAAAGTGACATAGCATGTTCTGCTTAAATGTATAGCCTTGCAAGCCAGAAGGGGTCGACTTGGTTTATAGAACCAGGAAAATTTTTCCTTGATCATGCCTTAAGTCCAACTTGTTGGGTGCTTGTTTCTGCCAAATTATAAGTGCCACTATAATTGAGCTATCAAATACTTTCCTCCTTTGGTAGCTTGAATAGCACTGTTCTGTACAATGGAAGCTAATCCTTGGAGAGCAGATTTTCAGGTCAAATCCATTGTGATTCCTGACTACTTGGTATTGGTATAAAGTATATGATATCTTCAGCAATAGGGACATAACTTCAAATCTGGGGGCAATAAAGAGTAATAGCAATAGGCTGTAGACAAAATTCTAAACCATTTTATAAATAAGAAACACAGAGCCAAATACAGGAGTGAAAGCCATAGAGATCAGAGAAATAGGAATAGCCACCGACTAACCTTAGCTCACCACGCTGCCGTATATTCCCAAGAGAATCAGCTTCTTCCTGTCTAACCTGCACCTTTATTGCCTTGTTGTTCTGCCTTCTCATTGGTTCTTAGCCCAGCCACCTTACTTCCTCATCATTGCCTGTCTATACAGACTTCCAGGTCTCTATGGTTGGTACTGGGATTAAAGGTATGTGTCAGCACCCTTGGCTGTGTCCTTGACCACACAGAGACTCTGCCTGCCATGTGATCACATTAAGGGTGTGTGCTACCACCACCTGACTTTTGTTTATGGCTGGCTATCTATGTCCTCTGATCTCCAGGCAAACTTTATTTATTAACATACAAATAAAATATCTCCACATTTCAGCACAAATAAAATATCACCACAATAGGCTGTATAGTTTTGGGACTCTCTTGTACTTTCCTGATCATCAAAACAAAAGGGTATTTCTCATACCTAATATCATGGCTTCTGTTATTTAATTTATAGCTCTTTGGGGAAACATTGTCATCAAAAGAGATGCAATCAGTCCAAAAAATAAATAAATATTATCATATGTAATTTTAGGCAAGGTCTTAGTTAGGGTTTCTATTGTTGAGATAAAACACTACTACCAAAAAACAAGTTGGGGAGAGAAGAATTTATTTGGCTTATACTTCTATATCAATGTTCATTATCAAAGGAGGTGAGGACATGAATTCAAACATGGCGGGAACTTGGAAGCAGAAGCTGATTCAGAGGCCATGGAGGAGTGCTGCTTACTGTCTTGCTCCTCATGGTTTTGGGAACCTGCTTTCCTATAGAACCCGGGACCCAGGGGTAGCACCACCCACAATGGGCTGCACCCTCGTTAATCACTAATTAAGAAAATTCCTTACAGCTGGATCTTATCAAGTGAGGTTCCCTCCATTTAGATTACTAATTTGTGCCAAGTTTACACAAAACTAGCCAGGGTACTACCAAACTCAGAATATTTTAAAAGAGTTGTCATTGGTATTATTCTTGTTTACATATTTTAATAATTTGAAGAAACAATATTTTTAACATTAGATAAAAATTTGTTAAAATAAACCATCTATCTAGCTCATTTTTAATATTCTCAGAACAATAAATTACATTCACCATGGAAAATAGTACAATCTATTATAGATATAGAATAAAGAGTTCTCTAAATGAACAGAACTGATACAATGAACCTACAGACAAATACAAAAGAGATTTATTATAATTGTTTATCAGCTATGGTTCAGCTAATGCAATAATGGCTGTCTGGCAATAGAAATCCCAATAACCCAGTAGTTTTTCAGTCCAGGAAGCTGGATGTCTAAGCTGGTGTTCAGAATATGCTAGTATCATCAAGAAGTATGCTCTAATAGTGAAGGGATGAACTTGTCAACAAAAAGAAAATCAAGCAAACAGAGAGAGAGAGAGAGCACTTTTTCCTATTCTTTATACAGGACATTCTTCTCCAACTTCCCTAATATAGGCTGCCACCTTGAAGTGCAGCCCAGATTAAAGGTGATATTCCTACCTCAAAACATCTAGATTCAAGGTATATCTTCCCACTGCAAAAGATCCCAGCTAAAAGTGAACCTTCCCACTTCAAATGATTAAATTAAGAAAAAAAAAATCCTTCATAGGTATACTCAGTGACTTGAGTTTTAGATAATTCCAGGTTGGTCAAGTTAACAATTAATAGCCACCACAGTGCCCTCATTTTATTTTCTACTGACTCTTGTGAAAACTCTATTGTGGTATTATTGTTCATTCACAAAACATAACATGCCACTGCTTTTTCATGTGAGAAATAACTAGTATCAAAAGGCTAGAACTCAAGTGTCATTGGCCAAGCAATCTCTACTCTCTCATGCCTGCAACTATGAGGCAGGGTGTTCATAGAATGTGCAGAAGGAGCTAAGGAAGAAAAGCTCAAAATCACCCAGGCTGTGTCCTCATTTCTCCTAGAACACAGTGTTCTACAGGCACTTAGAAATCTTAGTTCATCCACAAGACAAATATCCAGGGTTTTAATGTTCTTCATCCCTGGCTTAACATAGGACATTTGCAGACAAAATTTCATCTAGACTGTGTAGCTTTTCTGAGCCTAGAAGGAACAGCTTAAGCTTGGACCTGTGCTGCTGTTTACCTGGTAAAGGATCTATAAGGAAAAATTTGGATTTGTTTAACTAATCCCAGTAGTATCTCTTTCACTGGGTTAAACCCAAAACTTTTGCAGCAACATTTGCATGCAGATTAATTTCTTAATGAAAAAGACCAGTATTCCTTAATGTAGTCTCCTACTGAGGCCAAAATACAGACAACAGTAAAAGTCTTCTGAAAACACAAGGAAAAATGCATTGATTCAAAATCAAGTGAATGATGAAGTTCCCAGACTTAAGGTGAATGTCCTTGGAGATATTTATTTCTATACACATTTAAAATTGGTTCTAGGTAAAAGCTAAATGTATAAATGGATCAAATTTTGGATGATGTGATTCCTTATAATTAAATATCATTATGAATTATTCTGCATAGGCAATGTACTAATTTTCACTTCCATTAGTAACTTACAATGCATCCTATTTTCTCCCTCCTCAAAATACAAATTTATCAAACATATATCTTTTTCATTCTAATGGTTATGAAGTGGAATTTATGGATAATTGTATTATGCACGATAAGGCTGACAGCTTGTGCCATTTTCATATCTTTTTAAAATTTTACTATGTTGAAGTTAAAACCTCCCTTTTAAATAGAAAGAGAAGAGGAAATGATGGTGCTGTGAATGTGTTGCTCTGATTGGTTGATAAATAAAATGCTGATTGGCCAGTAGCCAGGCAGGAAGTATAGGCGGGATAAACAGACAAGGAGAATTCTGGGAAGTGGAAGGTCACATCAGTAGATGCCAGCCCGCCATCCAGGGAGCAGCATGTAACAGCACACAGGTAAAGCCATGGAACATGTGGCAACATATAGATTAACAGAAATGGGCTGAGTTTAAATGTAAGAGCTAGTCAGTGGGGCCTGAGCTAATGGCTGAGCAGTTTTAATTAATATAAACTTCTGAGTGATTATTTTATAAGTGGCTGCAGGGTCCATGGGACTGGGCAGGACCAGAAAAAACTTCAGCTACATTATATTATTTCTTCTTTCCCTTCTCTCCCTCCAAAAATCCCATACACTCATCCCTGCTTTTTTCAAATCCATGGTCTGTTTTTACATTAATTGTTACTACATGCATGTGTCTATATTATACACATATGTATTTCTGAATACATCCTTCTCAGTCTCTATAATGTCACTTGTATACATGTTTTCAGGGCTGACTATTTAATATTGGATAACAAATTGGAGTTTTCTTCCTTGGAAAAGACTCTTTCTCAAACTGTTAGGATTCCTTTTTACTTACAGTTCTTTGTATAGGATTGAGTCTTCATGGTCCATTTACTTTGGCATGTCTATTGGTGTCATGTCCTTTGGTGTCATTCTTGGTCAGCTCAGGTTTAGGCAGTTTAGGCAGTCATGTTGGTGAGACTTTATGGGAGTAACATCTGATGTTAGGATTCTGGGGTCATTCAGAGATTCATCAATCCTACAATAAATAAGTTTTCAATAAAAAAGGCTTTTATTTAGATACTGCTACCTGGGCTGATTGACACAAAGACTGAAACTGAGAGCACTCTCATATCAACACAGGACTTATAAAAGCAAAAGACACAGCCGGGCGGTGGTGGCACACGCCTTTAACCCCAGCACTCGGGAGGCAGAGGCAGGCGGATCTCTGTGAGTTCGAGGCCAGCCG